>PVJS01023681.1:18634-29466 GCA_004027185.1 Glis glis
CTGAAATCGGGTACCTCAAATTTTTAAAAAAGAAGTCAGTAAGCTTGTTAAGTATTGGCATGCTTCTATTTCAAATGTCCAGTGTAATATAGGTTTTTTTTTTTTTTTTGCGGTACTGGGGATCCTCTGGTCTCAGCCTCCCAAGTACTGGGATTACAAGTGTGTACCACCACACCTGGTTCTAATATAGATATTTTTAAAGTTCCTTCATTTAGCTTAATGGGGTTTCTTCAATGTTTTAATTAATTTTGGGGGGGCAGTACTGGGGATTGAACCTAGGGGTGTTCTATCTCCAAGCTACACTTCCAACCCTATTTTTATTCTTTATTTTTTTAAATTTTTATTTATTTATTTATTTATTTATTTATTTATTTTGTGGTACTGGGATTGAACCCAGGGGCATTCTACCTCCGAGCTACACCCCAGCCCTATTTTTTATTCTTTATTTTGAAACCAGGTCTCACTAAGTTGCGGAGGGCCTCACTAAGTAGCTGAGGCTGGCCGTGAACTCTGATCCTCCGGTCTCAGCCTCCCAAGTACTGGGATTATAGGTGTTCGCCACCATGCCCGGCTTATTCTTTGTTTTGAAACAGAGTCTCACTAAATTGCGGAGCGCCTCACTAAGTAGCTGAGGCTGGCTGGGAACCTGCAATCCCCCTGTCTCTGCCTCCCAAGTACTGGGATTACAGGCATGTGCCACCACACCTGGCCATGTTTTAATTTAAATTTTATTTCATTTATTTTGCAGTACTGGGGATTGAACCCAGGGGCATTCTACCTCCGAGCTACAACTCCAGCCCTATTTTTTATTCTTTATTTTGAAACAGGGTCTCACTAAGTTGCGGAGGGCCTCACTAAGTAGCTGAGGCTGGCTGCAAACCTGTGATCCTCCCAAGTACTGGGATTACAAGCATGCGCCACCACGCCTGGCTAATTTAAATTTTATATATCTACTCTCTACTTTATTAAATCTTAACAGTTAAGACTGTTACATTTCTTTTTTTAATCCATTTTTCTAATTATTTCTTTTTAAATATTACAGATACAGTTGAGGCAGGTATGAATCCTTGCTGATCCTATTCCTCTCTTTTCCTTTTATTCCCTTCCCACAGTCATCAATTAGGCAATTCTCATTATATGATATACTTTTATTAATATATATATATCCAGACAAGTGTGTACACTCTTGTTTAATATATTATACATATGATTCTGGAATTTCAAGCTAAGCAAGCACTCTGCCACTTAGCTACTCTCCTCCAGCCCTGTCGACTTTTTCTAGTACTAGTGGTTGAACCCAGGGCCTCAAGTATGCTAGGCAAGCACTCTATCACTGAGCTGCATCCCTAGCCCTTTTCTAAACTTTTTGAGGACAGAGTCTCACTAAGTTGTCCAGGCTTTCCCTGAACTTGCTATCCTCCAGTAGCTGGGATTAAGGTGTGTACCATCATACATGGCCCAGCATTGTTTCTGATATATATCCAATAATGATGTATCTTTAGTTCATTTCAGTAGCTCTGTTGTATTCCATTACATGAATAAACCACTGTTTATGAACATTTAGGTGTTTCTGCCTTTTTCTTTTTTGGTACTGGGGATTAATTCCAGGGGCATTCTACCTCTGAGCCACAACCCCAGCCCTATTTTATTTTTTTATTTTGAAACAGCGTTTCACAACCGGGCATGGTGGTGCACGCTTGTAATCCCAGTACTTGGGAGGCTGAGACCAGAGGATTCCGGTTTGCGGCCAGTCTCAGCTACTTAGTGAGGCTCTCCGCAACCTTAGTGAGACCGTTTCAAAATAAAGAATAAAAAATAGGGCTGGGGGTGTAGCTCGGAGGTAGAATGCCCCTGGGTTCAATCCCCAGTACCGAAAAAATAAAAAATAAAAATAAAAGAATAAAAAATATGGCTGGGTGTGTAGCCCGGAGGTATAATGCCCCTGGGTTCAATCCCCAGTACCACCACCAAAATTAAAAGAAACAGCATCTCCCTAAGTTGTGGAGAGCCTTGCTGAATTGCTGAGGCTGACCTGGAATCTGTGATCCTTCTGTCTCAGCCTCTCAAGTATTGGGATTACAGGCCTGTGCCACCATGCACAGTTTGTTTCTTTTTGTTATTATTAATGATATGATATAATAAATATTCTTGGGTATTTACCTTGCTTACATGTGAGAATTCTTGTGTGTGTGTGTGTGTGTGTGTGTGTGTGTGTGTGTGTTTTGCTGGGAATTGAACCCAGGTGCATTCTACCTGTGAGCTAAACCCCAGCCCTATTTTATTTATTTTTCATTTTGAAACAGTCCCACTAAGTAGCTGACAGCCTCATTAAGTTGCTGAGGCTGGCTTCAAACCTGCGATCTTCCTGTCTCAGCCTCCCATGTACTGGGACTACAGGTGTGCGCCACCACGCCCGGCTTACATGTGAGAATTCTTTTTATTTGCAGTACTGGGTATTGAACCCAGGGGCATTCTACCTCCGAGCTACAACTCCAGCCCTATATTTTATTCTTTATTTTGAAACAGGGTCTCACTAAGCTGCGGAGGGCCTAAGTAGCTGATCGCCGTGAACCTTGCGATCTTCCTGTCTCAGCCTCCCAAGTACTGGGATTATAAGCCATGTCTGGCTACATGTGAGAATTCTAAACCTAGGAATTCTTAGGTTGTAGAATATGAGCATCTTCAGCCTTTTAAGATAATGGCATATTTTTTTTTTCTTTTTTGCAGTGCTGGGCATCCAAACTGGGGCCTTGTGCCTGCTAGGCAAACCCGCTACCACTGAGCTATATCCCTAGCCCTGTCATATTTTTCAAAAGACTAAATACAAAATATCCACCAAAGCCAGGCATGGTGGCGCATGCTTGTAATCCCATTACTTGGGAGGCTGAGACAGGAGGATCCGGGTTTGCGGCCAGCCTCAGCTACTTAGTGAGGCCCTCCACAACTTCGTGAGACCCTGTTTCAAAATAAAGAATAAAAAATAGGGCTGGGGGTGTAGCTCGGAGGTAGAATGCCCCTGGTTCAATCCCCAGTACCACAAAAAAAGAAAAATATCCACCAGCAGGTTGTGAGTAGAACCATTTTGGCATATCTTTACAAACATTTGATATTGACAGACTCTAAAATTTTGACCAATCTGATTGGTTGTTTTAATGAGGTTGAGCTTCTTTACATTCATTTATTGTACATTTATGTTTCTGTAAATTGTCTATTTATATATTTCATTTTTCTACTGACTTACTTGCTTTTCCATCACTGGCTTATAGTTCTCTTATTCTACACTAATCTTGGTTATGGTGTTATAAATATCTCCTCAGTGTGTAGTTTTTTATTACTTTTTGTGTGCAACAGCTTTATTTTTTTTTTAATTTTTGTGGTACTGGAGATTGAACCCAGGGCATTCTGCCTCTGAGCTACATCTCCAGCTCTATTTTTTATGGCCTTGAACCCTTGATCCTCTTGTCCCAGCCTCCCAAGTACTGGGATTACAAGTGTTGCCACCATACCCGGCCAGCTTTATATTTTTATTTGAAAAATTTAGATTTTGTAAGACACACCACAATAATAGTTCAATGAATACGTTTACATCTTTCATCCGGATTCACCAGTTAATATTTTGTCACATTATTATTATTATTATTATTATTTATTATTATTATTTTGGTGCTGGGGTTGGAACTCAGGGGCATTTACCTCTGAGCTACACCTCCAGCCCTATTTTATTCTTTATTTTGAAGCAGGCTCTCTTAAGTTGTGGATGACCTTGCTAAGTTGCTGAGGCTGGCTGCAAACCTGCAATCCTCCTGTCTCACAGTCTCCCAAGTACTGGGATTAGAGGCGTGTGCCACCACGCCCAGCTCCATGTTATCTTTTTTTTTTTTTTTTTTGCAGTACCAGGGATTTAACGCAGGGGCGTTCTACCTCCGCACTACGCCCCCAGTCCTATTTTTTATACTTTATTTTGAAACCGGGTCTCACGAAGTTGCGGAGGGCCTCACTAAGGAGAGAGAGAGAGAGAGAGAGAGACCGACAGAGAGAAAGAGAGCGAGAGAGCTGAGGCTGGCCGCGAACCCAGATCCTTCAGTCTCTGCCTCCCAAAGTACTGGGATTACAAGCGTGCGCCACCACGCCCGGCTATCTTTTATGTATACATTTTTTCCCCTAGAACCATTTAAAAGTTGCAGACATGACACTTCACTCTTTACAAGTTTTACTTGAATATTCCAACAAGAAGGATGTTCTACAAAATTATAATTATCACATTTAACATGGCTATAACATTATTTCTAATATTCTGTTCATATTACTAATTTTGTAGGGCTGGGATGTAGCTCAGTGGTAGATCACTTACCTAGTATGTATGAGTTTGTTTGTAGGTCCATCCCCTGAACTGAAAAAACAAAAAATAAAAAACTCACTTGACAGCTGGGTGTGGTGGTGCAAGCTTGTAATCTTAATACTTGGGAGGCTGATGCAGGAGGATTGCAGGTTCAAGGACAGCCTCAGCAATTTAGTGAGGCCCTCTGCAACTTAGTGAGACTGTATTTCAAAATAAAAGAATAAAATAGGGTGGGTGTGTAGCTTAGAGGTAGAATGCCCCTGGGTTCAATCCCCAGTACCACCAAAAAACCCCAACAACAACAACACTGGGCGTGGTGGCACGCCTGTAATCCTAGTACTTGGGAGACTGAGACAGGAGGATCGAGGGTTCGTGGACAGTCTCAGCAAGTAGTGAAACGCTCATCAACCTATTGAGACCCTGTTTCAAAATAAAAATAAAGGCCGGGCGTGGTGGCACACACTTGTAATCCCACAGTACTTGGGAAGCTGAGATCGGAGGATCCGGGTCCGCGGCCAGCCTCAGCTACTTAGTGAAGCCCTCTGCAACTTAGTGAGACCCTTTTCAAAATAAAGAATAAAAAAAAAATAGGGCTGGGGCTGTAGCTCGGAGGTAGAATGCCCCTGGGTTCAATCCCCAGTACCGCAAAAAATAAAAATAAAATCGGGCTGGGGGTGTACTCGGAGGTAGAATGCCCCTGGGTTCAATCACCAGTGCCACAAAAAACAACAAACGTACTTGATGTAATATTAACCTTTATTGCTATTCCCCATCTCCACCTCTGTTCCAGGATTTATTTATCGAGATGGATTCTTGCTAAATGTTGCCTAGGTGGGCCTTGAACTTGTTGGCTCAAGTGATACTCCCTCCTCAGCAGGTGTATGCTACTACACCCCATTTCTGCTTCTCCTTATCCTTCTTTGTACTGGGGATTGAACCCAGGGGTGCTCTACCACTGAACTACATCTCAGCCCTTTTTATTTTTTATTTTGAAACAGGATCTCACAAGTTGTTACATGCTGGCCTCAAATTTGTGATCCTTCTGTCTCAAGCCTGCCAGGTTGTGGGATTATAGGTGTGTGCCACTGCTTCCAGCTCCACTACACCCAATTCCTGGTTCATGATTTAATCAATTAATCAATGTTCATATATTGCATTTAGTTGCCATGGACTTTTAGGACTTTTTGGTTTGTTTTGCATTGCTGGGGATTGAATCCGGGCCTCTTTTTTTTTTTTTTGGTGGTACCGGGGATTGAACCCAGGGGCATTCTACCTCTGAGCTACACCCCCGGCCCTATTTTTATACTTTATTTTGAAACCGGGTGTCACGAAGTTGCGGAGGGCCTCACTAAGAAGCTGAGGCTGGCCGCGAACCCGGATCCTCTGGTCTCAGCCTCCCAAGTACTGGGATTACAAGCGTGCACCACCACGCCAGGCGTGAATCTGGGCCTCTGAGCTCTACTGCTGAGCTACATGTCCAGGCCTCCTTTAGTTCCTTTTAATCTACAACTCCCCACCTTTTTGCTTGTTTCCTTCATGTTGATACATTAGAAGAGTTAGGTCAGTTCTGTAGAATGTCCTTGTTTGAGTTTCTTCATGTTAAGATTTAAATTAAATATTTGGGGCAGAAATAAACTTTAAATTTATTTTTATTTTTTGTGGTACTGGGTATTGAACCCCAGGGCCCAGTGCACCTTGGGCAAATGTTCTATCACTGAGCTACATCCCCACTCCTGTTTTTTTTTTAAGGAATATTCAGAAATCATTATGAAAGGTACAAAGTATATTGGCTGAATGTAAAAATTGTGTAGCTTCATACCTTTATGTTTTTGAAGACCTCAGTTAATTATAGCAATAGTTTAAAATGTTTTCTTTACATACTTCTCACTCCTTTGTGTCAGTAACCATATTATTATTATTTTTTGATGCTGGGAATTGCACTCAGGGTTGTTCTACCTCTAAGCTGTACCCCCAGCCCTCTTTTATTTTTTATTTACTTTAAATTTTTTTTTTTTTGGTGGTACTGGGAATTGAACTGAGCTACACCGCCAGCCCTATTTTTTATTCTTTATTTTGAAACAGGGTCTCACTAAGTTGCGGAGGCCTCGCTAAATAGCTGAGGCTGGCCACAAACCCGGATCCTCTGGTCTTGGCCTCCCAAGTACTGGGATTATAAGCGTGCGCCACCACACCCGGCTTACTTTAATTTTTTTTTTTCTGGTACTAGGGTTTGAACCTCTGAGCTACACCCTCAGCCATATTTATTTATTTATTTTTTACTATATTATTATTTTTTTTGCAGTACTGGGGCTTGAACCCAGGGGCATACTACCTCTGAGCTACACCCCCAGCTCTATTTTTTATTCTTTATTTTGAAACAGGGTCTCACTAAGTTGTGGAGGGCCTCACTAAGTAGCTGAGGCTGGCTGTGAACCCGCGATCCTCCTGTCTCAGCCTCCCAAGTACTGGAATTACAAGCGTGCGCCACCACGCCCGGTTTATTTATTTATTTATTTATTTATTTATTTATTTATTTATTTTGCGGTATTGGGGATTCAACCCAGGGGCATTCTACCTCCAGGCTACACCCCAGCCCTATTTTTTGTTTGTTTTTTTGTTTTTTGCGGTACCGGGATTGAACGCAGGGGCGTTCTACCTCCGCGCTATGTCCCCGGCCCTATTTTGTTATGCTTTATTTTTGAAACCGGGTCTCACGAAGTTGCAGAGGGCCTCACTAGGTAGAGAGAGAGAGAGAGACAGGGAGGGAGGGAGGGAGGGAGGGGGGGAGAGAGAGAGAGAGAGAGAGAGAGGAGAGAGGAGAGAGGAGAGAGGAGAGAGATAAATCGCGCGCGCATGCCCGCGCACTGAGGTTGGTCGCAAACTCGGATCCTCCGGTCTCTGCCTCCCAAAGTACTGGGATTACAAGCGTGCGCCACCACATCTGGCCTTATGTTTATTTTTGAAACAGTCTCACTAGGTTGATGAGAGTCGCACTACTTGCTGAGGCTGTCCTTGAACCTGTGATCCTCCTGTCTCAGCCTCTCCCAAGTACTTGGATTACAGATGTGTGCCACCATGCCTGGCTTTTATTTTTTCTTTTGAAACAGGGTCTCACTAAGTGGCTGAGAGTCTCGCTGAGTTGCTGAGGCTGGCCTTGAACCTATGATCCTTATGTCTCAGACTCCTAAGTACTGGGATGACAGGTGTGTGCCACCACGCCTGACTCAATAACCATGTTGTTATTGAAGGTCTGGTATTCAAAACATTCAATTAGAGCAAACAGTGTGCTGATGTAGAGCAAAATATAGCAGTCTGTGTGATATGATAGATGTAATAGAATTCTAGTAGTAGTAGTAGTACAATGTTCAGAAGAACATGAAACATAAAATGGGTCCTTTTTGTATATTTTCAAAACTTTAGAAATAGATGGAATAAATTTGTATTTTCTAGTTATAGTTTCAGTCTGTAGATAGGAAAATGTTATTGCTTGAGGAAGAATAATAAATTGTCAAGACCATAGGTATTGCCTTTCTTACTTGACAAGATCTCTTCTTAGCTTTGTTATTTTCCATCAGAGAACAAGGAACCTTTTGTTCCAGGGCCTGATGCTAAAAGGTTAGCAAAATATTATTACATTAATCAAGCCAAGATTCTTTTTTTCCTTTGTTGTGGTGCTAGGAATTGAACCCAGAACTTTGAGCATGCTAGGCAAGAGCTCTACTACTGAACTACATCCCCAGTCTTTTTTTTTTTTTTTCCTTTTTTGGTATTGGGGATTGAACCCAGAGGACTCCAAGCTACACCCCCAGCCCAATTTTATTTATTTGGAAACAGGGTCTCAGTAGGCTGCTGAGAGCCATGCTAAATTGCCGAGGCTGGCTTATTTTTAATTTTAATTTTATTTTTTTGGCACTGGGGATTGAACCCAGGGGCATTCTACCTCTGAGCTATAACCCCAGCCCTATTTTTCTTTGTTTTGAAACAGGGTCTAAGTTGCAGAGGGCCTCACTAAGTAGCTGAGGCTGGCCATGAGCCCAGATCCTCTGGTCTCAGGGTCCCAAGTACTGGGATTACAAGCGTGTGCCACCAAACCCAGCCCGAGGCTGGCTTTGAACCTGTGATCCTCCTGTCTCAGCCTCCCAAGTATTGGGATTACAAGCATGTGCCACCATGCCCGACTATCCCCAGCCCTCTTTAAATTTTATTTTGAGATCTCTGCTAAATTGCCCTGATTGACCTCCAATTTGTGATTCTCTTGCCTCAGTTTCTTGAGTAACTGGGATTATAGGCAAGTGCCCAGTCAAGCCAAGAATGCATTTGTGAACCAAGAGTGAGATTTCACTAAGATTCACTTCAAGGATTACAAGGAACTTGTTCCATATTCTTACATTTTCAGGCTTACACAAAAATTAGCTTATGAAATGCAAAGAGCAAGCCAGGCGTGGTGGCGCATGCTTGTAATCCTAGTACTTGGGAGGCTGAGACAGGAGGATTGCAGGTTTGAGGACAGCTTCAGAAATTTAGGAAGACCCTCCTCAACTTAATGAGACCCTGTTTCAAAAAATAAAAAAATAGGGCTGGAGGTATATCTTAGGGGTAGAATGCCCCTGCGTTCAACCCCCAGGACCACCAAATAAACAAAAAATTACACCTGTAATTCCAGTACTTGGGAGGCTTGAGACATGAGAATCACAGGTTTGAGGTTAACACATGGTAGCTTAGTGAGAACCTGTTTCAAAATAAAAAGTAAAATAGGGCTGGGGATGTAGCTCAGAGGTAAACTGTCCCTGGGTTCAGTCCCTATCCCCAGCCCCCCAAAATACAAACTTGGTTTATTTAAAAGTTGACTTAATGTCATAGGTGATATCGGCCGACCTGCCTGCCTGCCTGCCTGCCTTCCTTCTTCCTTCCTCTCTCCCTATTGAACCTGAGGGCATTCTACCTACAAGCTACACCCTCATCCCTATTTTTTTAAAATTTTCTTCTTTGGAAACAGGATCTCCATAAGCTGCTGATAGCCTCTCTAAATTGCTGAGGCTGGCTTTGAACCTGTGATCTTCCTGTTTCAGCCTTCCAAGTATTGGGATTACAGTTGTGCACCACCATGCCCAGCTGATATTAGTGTTTTCAAAATGGGAATTAAGATAGCTGGGCATGGTGGTACATGCCTATATTCCCAGTACTTAGGAGGATAAGACAGGAGGATTGTAGGTTTGAGGCCAGACTGAGTAACTTAGTGAGACCCTGTTTAAAAAAAAAAAAAAGGCTAGGTTAGGGGTATAGCTCAGGGTAGAATGCCCCTGGGTTCAATCCCCAGTATCCCAAGAAAAAGAAAAAAAAATTAATAAATTAAATGGCTAAGAATGTAGCTTAGTTGTAGATCACTTGCCTAGAATGTGCTAAGTCCTGGGGTTTGATCCACAGCACCTAAAAACAACAGTAAAAAAAGCAACCCCAAGCTGGGTGTGGTGGCTCATGCTTTTAATCCCAGTATTGAGAGGCTGAGACTGGAGGATTCCGGTTTGTGGCTAGCCTCAGCTACTTAGTGAGGCCCTCCCCAATTTAGTGAGACCCTGTTTGCAGATAAAGAATAAAAAATAGGGCTGGGGGTATAGCTCGGAGGTGGAATGCCCCTGGGTTCAGTCCCCCTTACTGCAATAAATAAATAAATAAATAAATAAATAAATAAAAAAAATAGCACCCCCCAGAAAGCTATTTACAGATGAAAACTTCAAAAGTAGAAGTGAAACCTAAGAATAACCTAGTTATCAAAGTACTGAAAACAGATATTCAGCTGCCCACCTCGTTCTAGATTTTTATCCTAATGAGATGAAATGTTTTATTTATTTTAGTCCTAAATCTGATCCTAGTTAAAAAGTAACTTACAGAAAAATACAAAAGCATGAAATAATTAGAAACCAAGCATTCGTTTCTTACATTTGTTCTAACATTGGTTGAGCTTAGTATGTTGATCAGAATTTTAAAAGTTGCTTACTTAGCCCGTTTTTAAAACGTATATTAACCTAAAATTATATGTATTCACAAACTTGTGGCCTTTAGTCCCTTTTGTAGAATCTATGATTAATGACAACTGGTAGTCATGCTTAATAATTTGGAGATAATGTATATGATCTTTCTTGATAGAAATTACCATATGAAATTATTTCCTTAAATTTGCATAGTTTAATCTAGGCATGGTGGTGCATACTTTTAATCCTAGTACTTGGGAGGCTGAGACAGGAGAATCGTAGGTTCAAGGCCAGCCTCAGCAGTATAGCGAAGTCCTCCACAACTTAGTGAGATCTTGTTTCAAAATAAAAAATAAGCCGGGCGTGGTGGCGCACGCTTGTAATCCCAGTACTTTGGGGGGCGGAGACCGGAGGATCCGAGTTCGCGGCCAACCTTAACGTGCATGCGCGGGCGCGCGCGCGTGCTTTATCTCTCCTCTCTCTCTCTCTCTCTCTCTCCTCTCTCTCTCTCTCTCTCTCCCTCT
>PVJS01023682.1:0-22954 GCA_004027185.1 Glis glis
AAGCCGGGCGTGGTGGCGCACGCTTGTAATCCCAGTACTTTGGGCGGTGGAGACTGGAGGATCCGGGTTCGCGGCCAGCCTCAGCTCTCTCTCTCTCTCTCTCTCTACCTAGTGAGGCACTCCGCAACTTCGTGAGACCCGGTTTCAGAATAAAGCATAAAAAAATAGGGCCGGGGGTGTAGCGCGGAGGTAGAACGCCCCTGGGTTCAATCCCCGGTACCGCAAAAAATAAATAAATAAATAAATAAATAAATAAATAAATAAATAAAATAGAGCTGTGGGTATATCTCAGAGGTAGAGTGCCTCAGGGTGTGATCTCCAGTTCCATACACACAACCTAAGAAGGCAGGCAGAGGAGGTCGATACTGGGCGGGGGCACAGGATTGGTCAAGACCAGAGGCTGATCTCTTTCTGATGGGGACAGATCCCCTCACCCTGCAGGGAAGGATGTTTTGTCAGCGTGAAGCCAATGGACACACCAGCGGGTCCTGGGATTTCAGCTTCAATGGACAGATGTCACTCCACTTTCACTCAAACAACAGAAGGTGGATGGAGGTTCATCCTGGATTCAGCTTGATAAAAAACAAGTGGGAAAATGACAGAGATATGACAGCATTCTTACACAGGACCTCAATGGGAGACTGCAGTCGCTGGCTTCAGGAGTTCTTCATCCCATGGAAGGAAATACCAAAGTCCACAAGTAAGCGGGAGAAGAGGGAGGAAGGGGTCCCTGCCTTCAGGTGAGACGTTCCTGTGTGTCTCCCTTCCAATGAGGTATTCTTGTGTGTGTGTGTGTGTGTTGTGTGTGTGTGTGTGTGTGTATGTGTGTGTGTGTGTGTGTAAACCCACACACAGTGATTTCTTCCGGGATCAGTGGCCGTCACTATTTTTTCCCATCTTTTCCCTCCTCACCTGCTGACATCTCGTCCTCACTGCGCATACTGGTCCAGTCACTGTGGATTTCTTGCTGAGCTCCACACCATAGGAATATTCTCCTTCCAGGCATTTTCTCTTATCATTCTCATCCTAAATAACTTCTCTTTTTCACCTCACCTGCTTTCTTTTCAGGAACCCTTCAACATCCTTCCCCCCACCATCCTCATGGGTCACCTCAGCTGCTGCCAGCAGGAAGGATGGCCTCTAATGTCACCCTGGCTTCTCCCATTAGCTTTATGAGCTGCCCAAGGATGGCGCCCATCTGCTGTCTCCCTTCCTCCCCAAGGGCCTGTCGCAGCAGCTGCCACAAGCAGAGGGCTAGGACCTGTCCTCCTTGCTACCTGACCTGAGGCTACGGGAGCTGAGGAGGCATCTCCTCAGATTTGGGGTCTGGACAGGGCTGACACTCTTGCATTTCCATTTCAGCACCTTCAATCACTGCCATAGAAATAGCCGAACCTAAGTCCACAGCGGTCAGAACCAGCCCTTGGGCCCTGCTGGTGATCCTCACCTGCTCCGTCCTAGTTGTCCTACTCGTCAACTAAGGAGAGTCCATCAGAGTGACAGGTGCTTGGGCAGAATTGGGAGGGAGGCAAGGGGCTGATGGGTGAGGAATGAGGATAGGAAAGTGAATTCTCAGAAGAGATACCAGAAATCCAATGAAGAAAATTACCCAAACTTGGGTAATAAGAGCATGGTAGCTCCATTTGATTTGAAGGGAAAGGGGATTGTTTAGAATTGCCAAAGCAATTCTAAACAATAAGAACAACACTGGAGGCATCACAATACCTGATTTCAAATTATACTACAGCGCTATAGTAACAGAAGCAACATGGTACTGGCATAGAAACAGACACATAGACCAATGGAATAGATTATCAGATAGAGATATATCTACACAGTTATAGCAGCTGAATCTTGACAAAGGTGCCAAAAACATATATTGGAAAAAAGACAACCTTTTCAACAAAAAGTGGTAGGAAAACTGGATATACATATGTAGAAAAATGAAACTAGACCCCTATTGTTCATTCTGCACAAAAGTCAACTCAAAAAGGATCGAAGACCTAGAAATTAGAGCAGAAACTTTGCATTTACTAGAATAAAACATAGGATCAACTCTCCAACATATAGGCACATGCAGAGACTCTCCCAATAAAACCTCTAAAGTGCAGGAAATATTAACCAAGAATCAATAAATGGAGTGGCATCAAATTAAAAAGCTTCTGCACAGAAAAGGAAACAATCAGTAGCATAAAAAGAAAGCTTACAGAATGAAGTAAAATCTTTGCCAGCTACTCTTCTGACAGAGGATTATATAAAGAACTCAAAAAACTTAACACCAAAAAAAACAACAACCCAATCAAGAAATGGGCAATCGAACTCAATAGACATTTCTCAAAAGAAAAAAATACCAATGGCTAACAAATACATCTTAAAATTTTCAATATCCTTAGGAATAGGGGAAATGCAAATTGAAACTGCACTGAGATTCCACCCCACACCTAAGTTAGAATGGCAATCACCAACAATACAGACAATAATATATGCTGACGAGGATGTGGGGAAGAAGGAAAACTTGTACTTGTGGATGGGATTATAAATTAGTACAACCATTGTGGAGATCAGTATGAAGGTTCCTCAAAAGACTAAGAATGGAACTGCCTATGACCCAGCTATACCACTCCAGTATTTTTCCAAAAGAATTAAAGTTAGAATACTACAGTGATACATGTATACCCATGTTTATAGTAGTATTATTCACAATAGCCAAATTATGGAACCAACCTAGGTGTTCATCAACAGATGAATGGATAAAGAAAATGTGTATATGCATACAATGAGGTTTTTTTACTCAGCCATAAAGAACAACAAAATTATGTCACTTGCAGCAAAATGGATAGAACTAGAGAATATTATGCTAAATGAGTTTAGCCAGACTCCGAAAGTCAAGAGTTGTATGTTTTCCCTCATATGTGGAAGCTAGGGAGAAAACAGGAAACAAAAGAGACTTTGGATAAATGAGGAGAGAAATCAGTAGAATAGTGAAAAGGGAGTAGAGGAGGGAGGTAGGGAGGAGAAAAATGAGGCTTAAGGAAGAGAACAGTTCAATGCTACGTTCATTTATGAAGGTATCACTCCCAACCTCGTTGTCATGTATAGGGACGGAGGAAAAAAGAGCCGGGGCGGGGAGGTGAAGGGAAATATACCAAGTGATGTGTGCATGTATGAATGTATGGCTTTGAATCTCACTGTGATATATAATTAAATGCACTAATAAAATTTTTTTAATGAAACAAAGAATAAAAAAAAATACATGCCCCACAGTGAGGGTAGCTTCCAGATGAGGAGTGACTGGGGATGGGACAGCCATGAAAATTGACTCAGGATTTCCTCAGATACCTAGAGTAACATTTGTTTCTTTTCTGAAGGTTGAAGATGCTCCCCACAAGCTCCTGAAAATGGGATCCAGTTGAATAATTCTCCTTACTGGTCGCCTGCCAATCTACCACCTACTATTCATTCCTAGAACATGAGGGGTTTAAACACCAGATCCAGAGACCTCCAGCAGATCAGTTCGTCTTGCTCACTAAGCCTGGAACTCTTGTGCTCCTGCAGATCAAGGGAGGATTTGGTAGGCCTCCATGTATTTCACTTCTAGGAGCACCATGAGCCCACACCCTGGGTCTATGTGAGTTAGAGTATCCTCATTACTGCTTTGACTCTCCTGCCCATGATGGCAGCCATACACACCTTCCTCTGCAGGTTGAAAGTCACCCAGTGGCCCCTGCCACCCCAGGATCTGATTACTACAATGGAAGTACTGTAACTTCAACATCTCACGCCCTTTTTTCTATTTAGTGAGATTCCAGTTGTGCACTTTTTTCTTAACATGTCAGAGCATGTCCTCTTGGTGCTACCTGACGAGATTGTACACTTAGCCTTCAGACTGCTTGAACAAGAAATCTCAACAAAGAGAAGAGTTTCTATCTAGAAGAGTCTAATCAAGTACTTCTCTGAACCATGAACACAACCCTGTTGTTGTTGCAAGCAGTACTGCCAATAAAACATCATGTTCAATTTCAGAACTTCAGGGATTCTTTATATGTTCTGAGAAGGAACCTCTCTGTTTTAAGAAAAGAATGATCATTGCTCCCTGCAATAACTTAATGCTTTCCAATGATAGTTAATGAAGATCTCCCCTTAAAATATCTCAGTGAGAGCCGGGCGTGATGGCGCACGCTTGTAATCCCAGTACTTTGGGAGGCGGAGAACAGAGAGAACAGAGGATCCGGCGCGGCCAGCCTCAGCTCTTTTTCTCTCTCTCTCTCCCCCCACCTCTCCTTAGTGAGGCCCTCCGCAACTTCGTGAGACCCGGTTTCAAAATAAAGTATAAAAAATAGGGCCGGGGGCATAGCGCGGAGGTAGAACGCCCCTGCGTTCAATCCCCGGTACGGCAAAAAAATAAAATAAAAATAAAAATAAAATAAAATATCTCAGTGAGTCAAGAAGTTTGTTTCATAATTTTTGTAGTGGTTAATTTTATGGGTCAACCTAGCTACCTTAGGGATGCCTCAGGCATTCTGGTAAAATTCTATTTCTGGGTGTGTCTACAAGGGCTTGTGTGTATGTGTATGTGTGTGTGTGTGTGTGTGTGTGTGTGTGTGTGTGTGTGGTACTGGGGATTGAGCCCAGGGGCATTCAACCTCTGAGCTACACCCCCAGCCCTATTTTATTTTTTTATTTTGAAATAGGGTCTCACTAAGTTGCAGAGGGCCTCACTAAGTAGCTGAGGCTGGCCATGAACCTGCAACCCTCCTATCTCAGCCTCCCAAATACTGGGATAACAATTATGTGCCACCATGCCCAACTCAGCAAGGGCTTTTCTGGCAGAGATTTGCATTTGAATTGGTAGACTGATTAGAAAAGATTGTCCTTCCCAACAAGGACAGGCGTCAGTCAATCCTTTCAGATCCCTGACAGAACAAAAAGGCAGAGGAAGGGCAAATTCACGCTGCTTGAGCTGAGACAGTCATCTTCTCCAGTCCCCAGACAAGGCATTGGCACTCATTTCTCAGTCTTCATGACTCAGACCCCCAGTCTAAGTCTTTGAATTCAGACTGGATTATACCACTGGCTTTCCTGATTCTCCAGCCTGTAGAAAACAGACTATGGGACTTCTCGGCCTCCAAAACCATAAACCATTTATACAGTAAACCTTTGGTTCCATTTCCCTGGAGAACCCTGAATAATTCAACTTAGTAGAGGATGAATGATACTTCATACTTCCTTCATATTAGAGAGCAAATGAAGCCAGTGATTCTGCTAGATTTGTTTATGGAATCAGAATGTAAGGATTGCTCTTAAAATTACAAGTGGGCTAGATGTCAGGATGTCAGTCTCAAATATTTTACTGATAATCTGGCTAAAAGCAAATGTTATTGTCCTTAAAAAATGAGAATTTTTTTCTGGTTTTGTCCCAACACACTCCTCCCCTCATTGTAGCTTTTTCTGTCATTCCTCAGCCCTGAACTCACTTTCAATTAGAAGTAAGTTTCACAAAAAAACATGTTCTATTTGTTCCCTAATGGATAAGATTAGTATACCAAATATACAAAGAACTCCTATCAATGTCTAATTCTTCTAAGGTGTGGGCAAAACTATGAGCAATTCATAGCATATATGCCTGCAAAAAGATTTAACATATCCAGAATAATCAAGATCATAGATCTAAAGCATAACAGACCATTCTTATAACCATCAAACTGACAAATTTTTTAATATATCTATACCAAGTGATTAACAGGGAATAACAGAGTTGTCCTACATTGTTGGTAGGAATAAAAATTGAATCAATTCCTTAATATGTAATTTGACAATATCCAGTACAGAAACAATAGCTTAGCCCACTTCACAGTGATCCCAGTTATTCTAGGCTTCAAAACATGTTCCAAATAGCATGTAGATATACGGTTGTATATTGTAGTTTTGTATGTCAGAGCAGAAAACCAGAAGTAAAATACCCAGCTAAAGTAAAATGTATTTTGCAGTGTTCATGAAATCTTTCTATTTTGCTATACTTCTGACTAGGTAATCTAAACTACTATCCCAAATGAAGCAACCAAAATGATGGTGGGAAAAATTTTTAAGTCTTTCTAATATGTTAATGAGGACTTCTGGTAGACACAAATTATTAGTGGCCATATAAATTCAAATCTCTACACATGTTTCTAAATTATACATATCAACAAATAATGAGTGTGGTGATGCAGGCCTGTAATCCCAATATTTGAAAGCCTAAGACAGGAGGATCACCTAAGACAGGAGGTTTGAGGTCAGCTTCAGCAACTGAGTAATGGAGGGTTAATCTAATCCCTTCAGGAAGATATGGACAGGCTGATTCTGCTGTGAAGAGGTCAGTGTAACTGGAAATGAGAATGCTGCTACCAATGGCGATGAGCAGGCTGCTGCCACTGGAGTAGAGAAAGCCACTTCTTCTGGGAGTGGTAAGGCCAATTCTGCTGGCAGTATGGAGACCTCTTCAAATGGCAAAGAAGAATCATCAGAATTTAGAGGCTTAATGTCCTCCACTTCATCAGGGTCTTCTCACAAGTTCCCATCTCTATTTATAGGATTCCATTCTTTTCCAACCTCTGTTCTAACGGTAGCAGTTGACTCTTGTCAGTCTGAGAGTTCAAACTGTGTTATAAATCAGCCAGTCTCAGGATGAGGCTCTGCATTTGCTTTTCAGCAACTTCAGCCCTGTGGCTACAGGAGATAAGGGACTCCTTCAGGGCACACATACAAGTTCTTTGATCATTAATGCAGATACAGTGCTTGACCCAGGAATTTGAATTCCTGAAATAATTCTTTCTTTTTTTCATAACTTTTTCCAACAATGTTAAGAAGAGCCAAGCAAAGTCATTATATTCATCGTTTCCCAAAAAAATTTGAAAGACTTGTATACTTAGTCACCTTGACCCTTACTTCTTATTAGTGTTTGATAGGGAGTACCCAACACAGATGTTTTGCTTATTTCTGTAAACAATTCTCACCATAGATTATCAATGCTATATTTACCACTGGAAATAGAGTCACTCTGTCTTTAAATAGAATCACATTTAAGAGCCAACTCCAGAAAATCCAGAACAAGCGCAGATATCCTTTCCTTTCAATTCTCTTCCTCTAGACCCACTTTTGCACCAAAATCTGTATTAGACAGGGTTCTCCACAAAAATGGAACAAATAGGAGATATACAAACAGATGGTCTCTGACAAGATAATTCAACTTAATGCTATCTTGAATTTACAATGCTGCAAAAAGCTATATGCAATCGGTAGAAGCCATACTTCAAAGTTTACATTTTGATCTTTTCTTAGGTGATCTGTGATATGATATTCTCTTGTGAGGCTAGGTAGTGAATCACAGCCTTAGTCAGCCACAAAATAACAAGAGTAAATAACCAATACTCTTTACTCTTTGGAAATTGTGTTTTGTTTTTTTCATGTCCCACTATCTTTTCATAAATTAAATGAGACATACAGTATTTTACATAAAATAGGATTTTTATTTGATGATTTTGCCCAAATATAGGTGAATGTAACCATTCTGAGTAGAATTAAGTTTGCTAGGCTACACTATGATATTCAATAGGTTAAGTGCACTCAATGCATTTTACACTTATAGTGTTTTCAACTTACAGTGGGTTCACTGGAACATTACTCATTGTAAGTCAAGAAATATTATATATATATATATATATATCCAGACATATATTTATTATATTTATTATAAAGGATTAATTATAATTATATTTATTATAAAGGATTAAAACATTTATTATAAAGGATTAATTCACACAGTTATGGAGTCTGAGAAGTCCCATGGTCGGCCATCTGTTAGGAGGCCAAGGAACGCATGATATACATCCAGTCCAACTCCAAAGGGCTGAGAATCAGTGGATCCAATGGTGTAAGACCAAGTCCATGTCTGAAGGTGTGAGGAGCAGAGGGGTGGAGAGGGGCAATGAGTAGGTTCTGGTCTGAATCCAAAGGCCTGAGAACCAGTAACATCACTGTGCTAGGGCATGGCAAGACAGATGTTCCAGCTGAGCCCAGGGAAAATTAGCCTTTCCCCCATCTTTCCGTTCTATTCAAACCCTCAACAGATCAGATGATGCAGTCTTCTGATCTCTAATCCATTGCTCCTTCAGGTGGGAAAAGCTTGGATAGAATCTTGTCTAACCAGCTGAAGTCTTTAGCCTCTCACTCCAGCAGCCCAGCCCTGTGGTCATTACACTAGAAATGTCTCCTTGCCCATAGCTCTCTCATGGAGCCTCCCCTCCCCACTACCTCAAGGTCTCCTAAGATGAGGTCTCAGGTGATACAATCCACCCACCCATGCACTACTGATGGGACCAGGGGTGAACCCTTGACCAACATAGAGCCAGCCAGCCAGATTACTTCCTAGGGTCTTGGAATATGGACACAGAGACTGAGGGAGAAGGGGCATGCCAGGCAGATGATTGAACAAAGAAGTTGGCAGCAGAAATGGAAGAAAGCAGCAGCCAGGCAGAGATATAGATAAGAGATCACACAGCCCCAGAGAGACAGAGAGAGGGAGAGAGAGATAGAGAGAGAGAGAGAAAAGCTGCCTGACCACTCTCCAGTTCTATAGGCCACCTGTTTTCTTTCCACACTGCTGCTTCAAATAACCCTGGGGTCCTTACAAGAAAGCGCTGTCTCAGGCTTCTCTGTAGGGGCTTTCCATCTCTCCCTTGAAGCTAGCGCCTCCCATTCTTTGGACTGAAGAAAAGGAAACGTGCCTCCAGTTGCCTTGAGTGAAAAGAGGTTCTCTCCTAAGGCCACAGGCTACTTCCTGGAACCCAGGGGCACAAAGATCAAAGGCCGCTGGGCCCAGGAGGGCCTGTATCCAGGGGCGCAGGAGCCTCAGAGGGCTGGCAGCCTGTGTCTCCACCGGGCCTCTCCCAGGACTCTTATCTCTCCCCCATCTGCATTTGGCTTCACAGAGCTCTATAGAGATCAGGATTCTCAACCCTCTGCACCCAGAACCTTCCCGCAGAGACTGAGTTTCTATCATGTCAGTTCTGAGCACTCACAGAGTGGGATCAGCAATTTCATCCTAATCCTGAATTTCCAGGACAGAGGCTCTAGTGAGTACAGTGTGGGTCCCCACCCCAATCCCAATGGCTGAGGTCAAAGCTATAGGATCATGAAATTTTCTTTAGATGATGGAGGAGAAACCCTAGTGGAACAATGGAGGGGGTCCAGGGGAAGAAAGGGGAAGGGAAAATTAATGAAGGAAGCACTGCCATTGACATTATGTACATATGTGAAATTATCAATACCAATCTCAATATCGCATATGGGGAAGGGGAGGGAGAGGGCATCACCAAGTGCTGTGTACATGTATGTCCTTAACACTCTGAACTGCATTATGATGAACACAAGCAAAAGTATATTTTTAAAAATGTATTTTCAATACACTGTGACATTTAAAAGCAAAAGCTGGGAAGTTAGACCACATAGGTTCATGTCCCAGATTCCATAACGACTGCCAAGTTATTTAAGCTTTTTAGGTCTTAGTTTTCTTATATATAAAATGGGAAGACGAGCGGGGCATGGTGGCACATGCCTGTAATCCCAGTACTTGGGAGGCTGAGACAGGAGGATCGCAGGTTCGAGGCCAGCCTCAGCAACTTACTGAGACCCTGCTTCAAAATAAAACATAAAATAGGGCTGGGGGTATAACTCAGAGGTAGAATGCCCCTGGGTATTCTACCTAGGTATGCCTAGGTATCAGAAAAGGGGGGAAAGACTAATGGTACCTTACTATCCATGGTTGTTCTGAATATTGAGTTAAATAACACTTGTATTTGGATTGGAGAAAAGGAAACTCACCTCCAGTTGGCTGGAGTGAAAAGAGGCTCTCTCCTAAGGACACGGGGTGTCCTGGAAGCCAGGGGCGTGAAGGCCAAAGGCCACTGAGCCTGAACATGGAGGTGCATAACACATGTAAAGCTGAAATAGTGCCAAGAACCAACCAGTGCACCACAACTAATGACTACCGTAATATTCTCTCAGTACAACTAATCCACCCCACAGTGAAGCTGCCAGGTCCTGGCTCTCTGCCATCCAACATTTCCCCACCTGAGCCACAGCCTGTAGAAGCTGAGGAAACATTTCAAATAATGTATATGGAGGTTTCACTACCAACCTCACTAAATATATGGGGAGCGGGGCGGGGAGGGGGATTGGGTGGGATGGGGAGAGAAATATACCTAGTGATATGTGCACGTACATTTGTATCACTTTGAATCTCAGTATGATGTATAATTGCAATGCACCTATAAAAGTATAAATATATATTCTCTATTTTAATAACATTTCAAAAGTCAAGTAATGAGCCGGGCGTGGTGGCGCACGCTTGTCATCCCAGTACTTTGGGAGGCAGAGACAGAAGGATCCGGGTTCGCGGCCAGCCTCAGCTCTCTTGCTCTCTCTCTCTCTCTCTCTCTCTCTCTCTCTTTCTCTCTCTCTCTCTCTCCCTCTCTCTACTTAGTGAGGCCCTCCGCAACTTCGTGAGACCCGGTTTCAAAATAAAGTATAAAAAAAATAGGGCCGGGGGTATAGTGCGGAGGTAGAAAGCCCCTGCATTCAATCCCCGGTACCGCAAAAAAAAAAAAAAAAAGTCAAGTAGTAAACACTATGTCACTCTCAAAATTGGTGAAGAGAGGGGGGGAAGACCGAGTCTTGAGTTATTCCACAGGTCTCTTTGTCCATTGTATATTAATTTCTCTCCTCTCCAAATCCATCCTTTACCGGTCCACTCAGCTGGCGCTCGGTCCTGGAAACATTCTCCCTCTCAAAGTTGGAACTTTGTCAGCAGAGGAGACTACAGGACAACCACAGGAGGCTCTTCTCACAGAGTCCCTAAAGGTCAAAGACAATGTTCCCTTTTTTTAACTCTTTAGTAAGGAATTTTCCTGATGGTCTCTTGCAGGGAGGTGGTGGGGAATTCCTCTCCACTGAAAATAGTTGTCCCAATGAGTTCAGCAGATGTGATATCTTAGTGACGTTCACTGCCACCCAGAGAGACAAGGTTGCGTTCTCCCCGAGGAGAAACAAATCCTAAACCCTGCGGGTGAACACACCGCTCTTCCAGACTTATTCATTCTCTGTGTGCTCTGCCTCAGTCTCAGAGATAGTGGCTGCTCCCAGTATTTGCCACCTATGAATTCTTAAGGACTCTCTTTTTCTCTCAATCACTGCTATAGTTAATAATTCCTCATATTAAAAGTTGCCTCTTAAGCAGGGCGTGGTGGCGCAGGCTTGTAATCCCAGTACTTGGGAGGCTGAGACAGGAGGATCCGGGTTTCACGGCCAGCCTCAGCTACTTAGTGAGGCCCTCCGCAACTTAATGAGACCCTGTTTCAAAATAAAGAATAAAAAAATAGGGCTGGGGGTGTAGCTCGGAGGTAGAATGCCCCTGGGCTCAATCCCCAGTACCGAAAAAAATAAAGTTGCCTCTTCAAATGTCCACATGGTTTGAGTATCCGGATGAGCCCTAGGCTGATGGAACTATCTTTTAATTCATTATTCTGTATCCTTTCAGTATGGCCCAAGAGTAACTGACCACACAAATGCCCGTCCCTTATCCATTCTTTGCGGTCTTCTCCCATTAGATATTACCTAATATTTTCAGATAGATTAGTCCACTGAACTTGTAAGTCTGATACACATGAGATCACTTGAATGATGGGGATTGGGCCCGCATTGATTACTAATAGGTATCAATTGCTAATAGTGAGAATAGCTCTCATAGTCAGGCAGAACAATAAAATCCTTTTCTCTGTCTCTAAGTTGTCAGCCGAGAGCTGCAGCCAAGGTTAACTTTGGTCAGCTAAAAGTTGGCTGTTAGCCCAGCTAGACACTGAATGTTACAAGCACAGGCACATGCAATTAGAAAAGAATTATAGACTTTCACAACAGCTAAGACTAACATTAAAAGATGAAAAAGCAAGCTATATTAACCCAATATTAATTACTAATAACACAAAATAGTTATAGTCCCAAATCCTCCATACTTTAAAAGACTATATTCCTGTTTCTTTTCTTTATTATAAAACAAATTTTCAATATAATAAGTAACTTCTAGCAGATAGAGATAAGAAGATGCTGGGAACTCACCAAGGACACAGGTGTGCAATACACATGCTTTAAACTTTAATGAAAAATAAAAACAAAGAATAAAGCGGGCTTTTAACATACAGCTCCCTGACCTCGTTAACCAAGCAATACCTTTTTGATCAGTGATATCTGACCTATCTGTCCCTGTGAGGATGAACAAATAAAGCTGGCAGAAAAGGTTTGATTGGCTGATCTGCACCTGCTTTTGGTGGGAAAAGAAGACTATTGGTTAAGTGGGATAAGAAACAAGAGATGATAATTCTTATAAAAAATTGTGTATGTTCAAAGGCATCAGTGCCTTACTTTCAAGGCACTCCATTACGTCATCTCTGGCATAGTGCTTTGATTACTCTGTCCCCCGTTTCTCTCTGTAATAATAAAACTTTATTCAAGCTTGCAACAGTAGTTCTGGTTAACTTTTTCTAAACTAGCTAAGAACAAGAACCCACAGCATCGCTCCAAATGGTAACATTGAACAGGTAAAAAAATCATCACCCCTACATACCTAACACAG
This sequence comes from Glis glis, assembly GCA_004027185.1. NCBI lineage: Eukaryota > Metazoa > Chordata > Mammalia > Rodentia > Gliridae > Glis > Glis glis. The sequence goes on from PVJS01023682.1 coordinate 12,662, forward strand.
GGAGTCTATTCTGGGGCCTGATGAGCACTCGTTTCCCTTGGAGTTCTGTCAATTGGTCTTGAAAAACAAGTTCAAGAATCTTTCCCAGGATTTATATCAAGCAGACTGGTGTAGTCCTTACAGAATCTCTCCTCTGAACAGTGGTTCTCAACTGGAGGTGACTTTGTCCACCAGTGGGACATCTGGCAATTTCTGGAGGCAATTTTGTCTGCTATGACTGGGCAGAGGGTGCTACTTCACCCAGTGAGCCAGGTTTGCAGCCCCAAACATCCTACGATGCCCAAGACAACCAGCCACAACAAAGAATCATCTGGCCCAAATGACAGTAACAATGAGGTCAAGAAACCTCTCGAAGACTGGCCAGTGCCCATTTCCATTCTTTGAATTCTTTCCCCGTTGCCCATGACACACAGTCCCATCAGTGGTCCAGACTTCTTGTTGGCATCTTTATCATGGCCATGGAATGGAATGTATTTGTACCAAGAAACTGGAAGTCACTGAGAACAGTAAGGACTCTCCTTATCCTCACTCTTCCCACCTGGATTTCCATTTCCCTATTACTAGGTTTTATTCTATAAGTCCAAGTCCACTCCTCCTGGCTGAAAGCTAGAATTCTTGACCAAAGTGAAATCAGATAGAAAATCAGTGTTTGAGGCTGCCAAATGGAAACAGCATTACAAGATGGCAAAATTTCTGAAGCAATGGGTAGTGGCCAGGAAAAAAAAAATGGAAAGAACAAGACACTGTAAGGTATCGTTTTTAACCAATTCTCACGATTTCTTTTCTTTTTTTTTTTTTTTTGAACCCAGGGGCATTCTACCTCTGAGCTACACCCCCAGCCCTATTTTTTATTCTTTATTTTTGAAACAGGGTCTCACTAAGTTGCAGAGGGCCTCACTAAGTAGCTGAGACCCGGATCCTCCGGTCTCAGCCTCCCAAGTACTGGGATTACAAGTGTGCACCACCATGCCCAGCTACCAATTCTCACAATTTCTGATTGTAAAATTTATATACTATCATCACAGGCCATTTGGAAATTACAAATATTAAATAACAAAATATGCTCACATAAAAATTAACACAAAGGTCATTACTATGGGTGACATCAGGAAGACAGCCAAGTAGAAATTCTCCAGCTCCATTCCACCCGCCCATAGAAACCCAACTAGCAAATATCCACTGCCAAGAATACCATCCTGAAATTCCCAAAACTTGAAAGTGACCCCAGACATACTTTTGGACCACAGAATCAAGAAAAACAATATTCAAACGATAAAAGAAATGGTTTGCTTTTACCACGCTGCCCCTCTCCCAGGTGGCACAACACCACACACAGGGCATCCCCCTGAACTCGGGTATCTACAGTAGAAATAGTGAGTTGGAGGTGGGCATTGAGCTCCGGCAGTGGGGGCGTCCTCATCGATACCTAAACCAAATCTGATCGCCCCGTAGCTCCTATTAACCATGTGTCTGAGGATATTCCAAACTGAAGCCAGAGAGAGGAGTGCGGTTTCACAAGCAAGATGACCAGACCTTCCACAGTTGTGTCCTTCTTATCAGTCTCTGCCTTTTGCCTAAGGTCTCAGTGATGGAGTGGTCAGGGTTTATCTCCAGGCATTTCTTCACTGTTAAGTGGTCTCTTAGGGCTTAAACTTTCATGATTCTTTCCATGTCTGCTGTCTGGCCATATGTGCTTGTGACAACACAGCATGGTGATGTCACCAATCAATTTGACACAACCATCTTTTCGACCTTTTTGTCCAAGATATCTTTCATGATTTTGCAGAGGTTTTCGAACTTTGTCTTTCTTTCTTCCTGTTTCTTCTTCTCATCTTCATCTTCTGGAAGTTTCAAGCCCTCTTGGGTAACTAACACTAAAGTCTTCCCCTCAAATTCCCTCAGCTGTTGGATGCAGTACTCATCAATGGGCTCAATAATATCACATCAAAAAGGTATATATTCTTGTTCACTATAATGAATGAGACAATTTAGGAACAAGAGACAGATTCACTCTCTCCTTAAGTTCCTCAATGTTGAGCTGCAAATACACTTAAGCGGCAATAATTTTTTTTTTTTTTTTTGCGGTACTAGGGATTGAACCCAGGGACATTCTACCTCCAAGCTACACCCCCAGCCCTATTTTTTATTCTTTATTTTGAAACAGGGTCTCACTAAGTTGCAGAGGGCCTCACTAAGTAGCTGAGGCTGGCCTTGAACCTACGATCCTTCTGTCTCAGTGTCCTGAGTACTGGAATTACAAGCGTGTGCCACCACGCCTAGCTAAAAATTTTTTTAAAACGCTGTTTTCTTTGTAATACTATTGAAGTACATAAATGCCTTGGCAGATAACAATACTATTCTATGATATAAACTTAAAATTATATGTTTGTCTCCGATTCTCCTCACCATAATTTTTACATTTTAATGACGTATTATTCATTTTGATTGTTTGCATACAAGAACACCAACTAATCTATTACTTCAACATTAAGCCTATTTCTTTTGAAACCAAGATAATTTTGCCATTTTATGAAAGCAATGGAGACTCATTTAAGAATGCTTAAGGTAGCATGCTTAAGGTTCATGCTTGCTACTTTGGGCTTCTGCTTCTTTTGAACCAGGTGGTACCGTCAAGCCTACAAAGGCATACACTGCAAGTGTTCTCCGGCTTTAAAGAAGGCATCATAGTCCCCAAGGCACTGGCTTTCATTGAAAATCTGAGGTGGCAGGGGGCCCCTGTGGCTGGCCCCTGTAGCTGTTTTAAGGTACATTTTCTCTCATCCACTTCCGATTCTCTTCATTGCCTGCGGTATCTTTTTCTTCAAATCCTATTTTGTTGGCTTCTAAGAAACCAAGGACATTTTGTTGTTTCTTCTTTTTTTTTGGGGGGGGGAGTACTGGGGATTGAACCCAGGGGTGTTCTACCTCTGAGCTACCCCCCCAGCCTTTTTATTTATTTGTTTGTTTATTTATTGATTGATTGATTGATTGAAACAGGATCTCGTTGCTGAGTCTGGCAACGTTGCTGAGGCTGGTCTCCAACCTGCGATCCTCTGGTTTCAGCCTCCCAGGTTCTGGGATTACAGGCTTGCGCCACTAAGCCCGACTTTGCTGTTTCTTAATCGCTTTAGAACCTGAAGATGATGAAATGTAGGCACGGATTACCATCCCGGGAACGGCGGCTCGCTGTTGTGTGAGTGGAAAACGGCTGCATACAGCTGCTACCCAGCTGGAACGGAGCTGGGCCCCAACAGAAGTTGCAAGCGGCTTGTGGGGCGAGGCGGGAGGGGAGTTCCTGGAGCTCCGCACCACCCTCCGCGGCTTTCAATGGGCTCCGAGCGGGGCAGTCCAGCCCCAAACCCCGGAAGGCCCGCGCTGTTTGCATCATTTTTCTGACGAAAGCCTTTTCTGGGGGATGAGACGGCGACGAGGGCTAGAAATGGGGATGGAGAAACGAAGAGGAAGCGGGCCCCAGTCCACAAAGTGAGGAGTCAGGAAGTTCACACACCTGGCACCTCCCCGGGCGCAGGTGGACGCTCGGCGCCGCCTCCTGGCTCCTCACCCGGCCTCGCCTCCCGCGGGCGGCGGCTCCTCATTCATAACCAGGGCTCGCCTCCCGCGGGCGCACTCATGGCGCCGGGCGCTCACGCGTCGCGCGTCCCCGGCTTCCTGCTGCTGCAGCTGCTGCCGCCCTGTCTCTGCGCGGCGCGGATCGGCGAGACCCCGGGATGGCTCTCAGGAGGAGGCCGAGGCGTCCAGGCAGGTACCGGCTCCCGGGCCCGGCGCTGCCCCGCGCTCGCCCCCGCCCCGCGCCGGGTCTCGTCCCCGGTCCCGGGGGGTGGGGATGGGGGCGGGAAAGAGACTGAAGAGTAGCAGCAGGAGGGTGAGGGGCGAGAGCGAAGGGGAGGAAAACGTGGCCGCCAGGATATCTGGTGATACTCGGGTCCCAGAGCCACAGCGGGCCACGGAAGTGGGACCAGCCATCTAAGAGCCTGTGGTCCAGCGCTGGGGCCGGATCCCGCCGAGGCGCGATCAAAGACAGCCCCAGACACCCAAGGTCCCGCCCTGCTACACGCACACGCACACACACACACACACACACACACACACGCGCACGCACACCCATCCCAGGCTCTGAGCCTGTGGTCCAGCGCTAGGGCCGGATCCCGCCGAGGCGCGATCAAAGACAGCCCCAGACACCCCAAGGTCCAGCTCTGCTATACGCGCGCACGCGCGCACGCGCACGCGCACCCATCCCAGGCTCTGAGCCAGTGAACTTCCTCAGGCTCGTTGCTAGAGATAGATCACAGTGCTAACTTCGCCAAAGGCTCCCCCAGCCACAGCCGGCCCTTCCCCCATGAGTCACCTCCTTCACTGCTCATCTCATCCAGCTCCCCCTCCACACATGCACCCCAGGGCCCCCCTTCCTTCCCGTCCACGGGCCCCGGTCCACAGGGGGCCCTGCCCCTCCTCCTCCACCTGGTACCACATGCCCTGCCTGAGGACACCCCACAACAGAACAACAGATCCTAAGCAGGAGTGATGGGGCACCATTTCCCCCAAGTACGCCCTGGTGATGGTGGTAAGGGGGGGGGGGATCTGTAGACTTCTGCCCTTTGATCCTAGGCCCACCCAGGCTACCTACCTCTGAGGGAGCCAGCATCATGGAATGGGATGAAATCACGCAGGAGTCAGCTACCTTTCCTGAAGGCAGACAGTAGATATCTTCCACTTTGCCGGCCATACCTTATCTGTCTCTGTATAAAGTACTCAGCCCTGCCTTTAGCTGACAGTGGCTGAGGACAACCCGCGAATGACTGGGGTACCGCCTTGGGTAGTACACTGTCCCGGTCTTCTGACCCCGGATTAGGGTATCTCTGGTGTCCCAGTGTATCTTCCTCAAGTGGTACCACCACGTCTGTGTGTTTCAGAGTCAGCAGCGGGTCCTACGCTGCTGTGGCCTGTGGTGCACTGGAGGGGATGCCAGGGTCCTGTGGCTTGGGGCCCAGTGCTGCCTCTTTGGCATCCAGTGCAGTGCTTGGTCCACATGGGCCGTAGGGGACCATCCTGACGCCACAGGTGTGAGCTGAGGGCGGGCTGGTACGACTTAGTGGAGGACTGATCTCAGCTGTGTCCCCAGGGTGAGGTGTCATTTCAAATGCACTGTCTGGGGAATGGAGACAGCAGTGTCTGAAGATTGTCCTTGGCCTCCCTACCAGGGTGGCCCTGACCCCACAAGACACTCACTAGCCACATGGATTATTTATTTCTATTACAAATTCAAGGAATGTGAAATGACCAAGTGTGTCTGAGCCCCCATCCCCTGTGAGCAGGACCTGGGACAGGGCTCCGTTCACCCCTGGCCCCACAGGCACCTTGTCAATAACAGGCCCTGGTGATGCTTCAGAGGCCTGGATATGAGGTCAGCTCACACTGTGTCCAAGACGAATGTCTGGGTGTTTTCTGTTTCTTGGTGCACAGGTACCCAAGGAAATGGGCAGATGGACCCCTGGGGAAGGCTGGAGGGAGTCAGTGCCCTGGCTGTGGGATGGCAGGGTGCCTCCTGATAGAAACCTAGGAATGAGTTCAGGGTCTGGAAATGAGCAAGCAGCCAGACACTTGGTGAGTGGCTGCTTTCAGCCTCCTGATCATCCATCCTTGGATCTTCGTTTCTGTTACTTCTTGAAATCAGGCAGAACCCGGGTTGGCTGCCCATTTGCTTTCCCACGAGGTTCCTGTGCTCTGCTAGCCCAAGGATTAGCTCTCTGAGGGTCACAGGCCAGGCTGGCTTCCACCTGTCTCATCCTGTGCACACACTTCCCTTCAGCCTGTTCATCTCCTCCATTTGGGGTCTCTGATATCAGGATTTTTCTTCCCCACTACTTTGGGGAGATAATTCTGGAACCCTGTGTCCTACCATCACCCCCAACCTTCAACATTGTCAAAACTGAGCTTCGAAGCAATGCTGATGCCCTCCTGAGCAGAATTTTACTTTATTTTTAACTTATGCATAAAAACACAAACTTGTAGACATTAATGAGGTACCATGTGAAGTGTACATGTATCAGGTTAAACATATCTATCTCCGCAAACATTTATCATTTATTTATGGTAAAAACTTTCAAAATCCTTTCTTCTGGCTTCTTGAGATATAGAGGACATTACTGTTTAGATGAGTCACCCTACTGTGCAGTAGCACACCAGAACTTCTGACCCCTCTCTAGCTGTAACTTAGTACCCATCCATCAACCTCTCCCCGTCCCTCCTTCTCTCCTGCCTGTCCACAGTCTCTGGTGTGAACATTCTAACCTCAACTTCTATGAGATCAACTTTTTTGGATTCCATGCATGAGTAATATCACTTGTCTTTTCCTGCCTGGCTGGCTTACTTCACTTAACATGATGATCTCCAATTCCATTCATGTTTTTGCAAATGACAGGATTTCATCCTTTTGTCGGTGAATATCTATGGCCTGTATCTTTATCTCTTCCTCAGTTAATGGACACGTAGGTTGTTTCCTTTTCTTAGCCATTGTGAATAGTGTTGCAATAAACATGGGAGGGCAGATGTCTCTTTTGACAGACTGGTTTCATTTCTTTTGGCTATATACTCATTAGTGGGATTTCTGGGTCATATACAACTTCTATTTTTTAATTTTTTGAGGAATCTCTCTACTGCTTTTCATAATGGCTGTCTGAATTGGCATTCCCACCAACAGTATGTGAGGGTTCCTTATAAACACTTCCTAGCTTTTGTATTTTTAATAAAAACCACTCTCATTGGGGTTTTGGTTTGCATCCAGGTGAGTAGTGATATTGTTTTTTCATACACCCGATGGCCATTTATATGGCTTTTGTGTGTATGTGTGGTACTGGGGATTGAAGCCAGGGGCATTCTACCTCCGAACTACACTCCCAGCCCTATTTTTTTATTCTTTATTTTGAAACAGGGTCGGTGGTGCACGCTTGTAATCCCAGTACTTTGGGAGGCGGAGACCGGAGGATCCGGGTTCGTGGCCAGCCTCATCTCTCTCTCTCTCTCTCTCTACTTAGTGAGGCCTTCAGCAACTTCGTGAGACTCGGTTTCAAAATAAAGTATAAAAAATAGGGCCGGGGGTGTGGCACGGAGGTAAAATGCCCCTGGGTTCAATCCCCGGTACCGCAAAAAATAAATAAATAAATAAATAAATAAATAAAAATGAAACAGGGTCTCACTAAGTTGCAGAGGTCCTCACTAAGTAGCTGAGGCTGGTCACAAACCTGCAATCCTCCTGTCTCAGCCTCCCAAGTACTGGGATTACAAGCGTGCACCACCACGCCTGGCTTAGCTTTTTTTTTCTTTTAGAAATGTCTATCTGGACATTTGTCTATTTTTTAATGAGGTAATTCATTTTCTTGCTATTCATTTTTCTTGCTATTGCATTCCTTGTATATTCTGAATATTAACCTCTTATCTGATGTACAGTTTGCAAATACTATAGGTTGTCTCCTCACTCTGAAGATGGTCCTTTTTGCCGTGTAGAAACTTTCTTGTTTGATGTAATTCTATCTGTCTGTGTTCACTTTTGTTTCCTGTGCTTTGGAGATTTGTCTAAGAAATCCTTGCCCATTCCAATATCCTGAGGCATGCCCACTCGGCTTTCTTGGAGTACTTCCATTGTTTCTGGTCCTACATTTAAATCTTTCATCCTTTTTTCATTTGGAGGGATTTTTTTTTCACATTGGAGATTGAACCTAGGTCTTCCTGTATGCTAAGGAAGCGCTTTACCACTGAACTACACCCCCAGCCCATTTAATCCACTGAGAGATAAGGATCTTGTTTCATTCTTTTGCATATGGATACCCAATCTTCCCAGAACCAATTATTGAAAAGATTGTCCTTTCTCCACTGCATGTTCTTAGCACCTTGTAATGGTTTGGACTTAGAATATCCCCCTGGCCCTCACAGAAACAAGGTAGCAATGTTGAAGGGGGGTGGTTACTAAGGTGGGGCCCCTGGGGGTGTGGCCTTGGGGATTATATATCCTTCTTCCTCCCCTTTCTCTCTCTGCTCCTGGCCTCCATGATGTGAGAGCGGACCTTTGCATGCGCTCTCTCTCTTTCTCTCTCTCTCTCTTTCTCTCTCTCTCTCTCCCTCTCTGCTTCCCATCACCATGCCCTAAGCTTCAGACCCTGGCCGCACATGGACTTAACCCAGAATCTCCAGAAAACTGTGAGCAAATAAATCTTCCTTCCTCTAAATTGTGTGGTCAGTCATTTGGATTATATCAGTGAGAATGTTGACTGAGACACACCTTTATCAAAAATAAGTTGGCTGTAGATGTGTGGGTTTACTTCTAGGCTCTCTATTCTGTTCCACTGTTCTATACTTCTGTTTTTGTGCCAATATGATGCTGCTTTGATTACTAGAAATGTGCAGTATTTTTTGAAATCAGGTAGTATAATGTTTCCTGCTATGTTCTTTTTGTGACTGTGTGTGGTACTGGTGATTGAACCCAGGGGTATTCTACCTCGGAGCTACACCCCCAGCCCTATTTTATTTTTTATTTTGAAACAGGGTCTCACTAAGTTGCTGAGGCTAGCTGTGAACCTACCATCCTCCTGTCTCAGCTTCCCAAGTACTGGGATTACAAGCATGCACCACCACGCCCAGCTGTTCTTTTCATACATGATAGCTCTGGCTACTCAGGATTTTTTGTGGTTCCATAAAGATTTGGGGATTATCTTTTCTAGTTTTGTGAAAAAATCTCATTAGTATTTTGATAGGAGTTGCACTGAATCTGTCAATCACTTTTGATAGAATGGACATTTTAATACTATTGATTCTTCTAATCCATGAGCACGGATGTCTTTCCATTCTTTTGTGTGTTCTCTTCAATGTGTTTCCTCAGAGCTTTATAGTCTTCATTGTAGAGGTCTTTTACTTCTTTAAATTTATTCCTAAGGTATTTGTAAATTATTTTACTTTTCGTAGCTTTTGTAAATAGGATTGCTTTCTTAATTTCAGATGATTTGCTATTGGTGTATATCAACTCTACTGATCTTTCTTTGTCGATTTTGTATCTTACACAGTTGGTAAATTGATCTATTACTTCTAATAGTTTTTGGTGAAGTCTTTGGAGTTTTCTATATATAAGATCATCTTATTTGCAAACACTGAGAATTTGACTTCTTTTCCAATTTGGATACTCTTTAGTTCTTTCTCTTGCCTGATTGCTCTAGCTAGGACTTTCAGAACTATGATGAATAAAGTGGTGAAAATGGACATCCTTGTCTTGCTTCAGATGTTAAAGAGAAAGCTTTTAGTTTTTCCCCCACTCAGTATGATGTCCGCTATTGGCTTAATATACCTGTCTTATTATATTCAGGTACATGCCTGCTATACCTAATTTGTTCAGCCTTTTTATCATGAAGGGATTTTATCAACTGCCATTTCTGCATCTATTGAGCTGATCACATGGGTTTTTTCCCTTCATTCTGTGGCTGTGGGAAATCAAGTCTATTGATTTGTAAATGTTGAGTCAATCTTAGATACTTGGGATGAAGCCCACTTGATCATGATGAATAATCATTTTAGTGGTCAGTTGGATTCAGTTTGCTAATATATTGGCAATGATGTTTGCATCTCTGTGCATCAAGGATATTAACTGTGGTTTTCTTTTTTTGTTGTGTCCTTGCCTTGTTCTGAATCAGAGTAAAGCTGGACTCGAAGGAAGTATTTGGAATAATTTCCTCCTCCACAATTTCTTGTGTAACCCAAGGAAAAGTGGTAATTTCTTTAAATGCTTGCTAGAACTCAAAAGGAAAGCTGTTCTGGGCATTTCTTTGGTGGGAGCCTTTTAATTACTGATTTCAGTCTTGTTACTTGTTTTTGTTTGCTTAGGTTTTTTCTTCATGATTCAACCTTAGTAAGGTGTATGTGTGTAAGTATCCAGAAATTTGTCCATTTCTTGCAGGTTTTTACATATGTTGGTATGAAGTTCTTCCTGGAAATTGCTAACCAGCTTTAGTATCAGTTGTACTGTCTCCCTTCCCTTTCCCTTTTTTTTTTTTTTTTTTTTTTTTTTTGCGGTACTGGGGATTGAACCCAGGGGCATTCTACCTCTGAGCTACATCCCAGCTCTATTTTTTTTATTCTTTATTTTGAAAGAGGGTCTCACTAAGTTGCAGAGGGCCTCACTAAGTAGCTGAGGCTGGTTGCGAACCTGGATCCTCCACTCCAGTCCCAGCCTACCAAGTACTGGGATTACAAGCATGCGCCACCACGCCCGGCTTCCCTTTTCTTCTCTGATTG
>PVJS01023683.1:0-29366 GCA_004027185.1 Glis glis
AAAAAAAAAAAAAAAAAAAAAAAAAAAAAAGAGTGAGCTTGAGTAAAAAATAAGCTGAAGGTCCACAGAGCCACGCCTTACCCATCTGGCTGGCATCCTGGCATTGCGGAGTCTGCGCAGTCCCTCAGCATCCCGCTCTGCATGTCTGCATCTCATGGAGGAGGTATGGCATGACAGTCTGCAGCTCTCTGCAGCTGATGAGTTTCCTCTCAACACTCTTTTTAGTTCTGTCCCCCTGGATCTGTTTACTTGCTCACAGTTTATTTAATGGCTTAGTAATTAGTCACGTTTTTATTTTGAGGGGAGGTTGCTGGGGATGGAACCCAGCACCTTGCACATGTTAGGCAAGGGCTCTGCCACTGAGCTGTCTCCCCCCCTGCCCATGAGTCTTACTTGTTAAAACAAACTGGATGTAGACCCCAGTTATCTCCCCTAGAGTCAGCTGCTGCCTGCGCTGCAGGGGTGCTTCTCACAACTTTAGAGCCGATACCAGGTCGTCTCCAGGACCAGTGTGGCACCCAAGGGTTCCCAGTATGCCCAGGTTTCCTCCCCGCATCCTGGCTGGCTCTTTTGACTGAGGACTTTCACTTCAGACTGGTGTCATTGCTTCCACTTACGTTTCCCTGGTTGCTAGTAGAATTAGTATCTTTCTTTTTTTTTTTAATGGTGCTGGGGATTGAACCCAGAGGTATTTTACCTCTGAGCTACACCCCCAGTTCTTTTTTTTTTCTTTGCAGTACCAGGGATTGAACCCAGGGGCGTTCTACCTCTGAGCTACACCCCCCGGCCCTATTTTTTATCCTTTATTTTGAAACCAGGTCTCAAGAAGTTGCGGAGGGCCTCACTAAGTAGCTGAGGCTGGCCGCGAACCCAGATCGTCCAGTCTCTGCCTCCCAAGTACTGGGATTACAAGTGTGCGCCACCACACCCGGCTCCCAGCTCTTTTTTTAAAAAACAGGGTCTCACTAGGTTGCCGAGAGTCTCACTAAGTTGCTGAGACTGGTCTTGAACCTGTGATCCTCCTGTTTCAGCCTGGTACTGGAATTATAGGCATGTGCCACCATGATTGTGATTTTCTTACCTGGAAGTTGCTGGTAAGCAATCCCTATCTTGGGGTGGGATTCTTTGGGTGTTGCATCTTGTGAGGCTTGGCATTTGGTTTCCTTATTTGAGCAGTACCCTGCGTCGCCTCTCACCATTGCTTCCGACTGTGCTATCTGCTAATGCCCTGACCAGGGAGCACACAACCTCTGAAAAGTAAAACCCAGGAGCACTTTCTCGTGGAGCTTGCTTAGTCTCTGATGGACCTGTACCACAGCCACCCTTCCTGAAGCTGCTGTCCTGAGTGCCCTCCTCTGCCGCTCCTTCCCCGCTCCGCAGAGAGCACACTGACCTCTGCGCCAGCAGTCTCGCCTCCTGACTCCAGGGTCCCCGTCCAGTGCGCACCTTCCCCGCTCTTTCCCATGCCACCCCCAGCACCTCCCTGGGCTGTCTGTGTTTTCCTGTGTCTTGGGGAAGGGGCTCTCCCACCCTCTGGATCTGGGTGGTAACCAAGACCTTGCTGATGTGCCCTCCTTGATCCCAGCACCAGCCTCCCTCTCATACATGGAGGAGCTGCTCCCCAGGCAGCTCCTTCCCTGGCTGGTGCCAGGCCTCCTCCACCCCTTCCCTGGTCTCAGCTTCAGCATCCTGTCCAGCATGCTTGCCATGCTCCCACCCCCTCTCCCTGGCTGCAGTTGGGGCTCAGCGGACACTGCTCAGTGGGCCCTAGTGATGCTCAGTGCTTTGCAGCCGTTGAACCTGCCAGCCACACTGGCTGCACCTCATCTCTTGGCTTCTGGAGATGTGGTGTCTCCTGCCCAGGGCACATCCCTTTCTATCATGCCTATCTTCCAAATCCTGTTCCTGACATTGAAAATGTCCAGGGAGCTTAGAGCCGAGGCAGCCAGGCCTGGGCATCTTCTGGGTGTGCCCTGGCTCTGGGTGGGCTGGGGACTCGGGCCCCAAGGGCTCCCTTCTGCCTTTCCTTGCTAAGGATGAAGGTGGCTACATGGCAGGCTGCATTGCATTCAGACCCTTCCCTGGTGACCTGGTGTGCTGAGCACCCACCCTGCATTATACATATGTGCCTTCCCTTGTTGTCTGGTTCTCTAGGAGAAACTGAGGCATGGAGCAAGTCTCACCCTGATCACAGCACAGTGGTGGAGTATGATGCTGGTGCTCCTCACCTGGAGGCAGAAAATTAGGAGGGATCGCTTCAGGAAGTGTCCTCTCCCACTCCCTATGCTCAGGGCCACAGGGTGGACCCCCCCCCAGGAGCAACCCACTGGCATGCTCAGAGCTGTGCTTCCTCCTAGGCCTGTGGCCACTGGGCAGTGACCCCATCATGTCAGAGCCCCAGACTCCGGAGCAGGCACTGGACGCCCAGGAGGATGCCCCCCCACGCGGGAGGGACGAGGACGCTCATCCAGAGCATGAGGGGATCCAGAGCTCCCACCGTATGCTGGGTTTCAGCGACGCACTGCTGTCCATCATCGCCACAGTCATGGTCAGTATGGGCCCACCTCAGACCTGAAGTGTCCTCAAGTCCCCCAGCCCAGCAACTGGCCTGATGCCCAGCCCAAGAAGTGTGTCTTGGTTCCTTTTGTTTTTGTTGCTGTAGATCCTGCCTGTGACCCACACGGAGATCTCCCCAGAACAGGTAACAGGAACAGGCTGTGCGTGCAGTACACAGGGAGAAGATGGACTTGGGCTGAGAAGCTGACCCCACACCCTGCGGGCACCAGAGGTGGGGGAAGGCTGGGTCAACTTTGAACACCCGTGATTCAGAAAGCATGATACACCCCACAAGAGAGGTGTCTTGAAATTACGAGTTGCTGACTCAGACCTACTTGCACAAGAAGAACCAGGGAACCAGTAAATCATCCATCAGTTTTAACTGTTTGTTAAGGCATAAAACCCCACTCCGGTTTCAAGGCTAGGAACTCTGCCTCTGCCTCTGATGTTTCCTCCCTTTCCACCGCCGCTTGGGGCCTGCAGACAGTTGTGGCCCTGTGGGCCAGGTCACCTGCATCCTGTCTGTGGTTTTGGGGCATGACCCCCCAAAAATACACTGGAACTTGAACCCACAGTGATGGCCTTTGGGAGGCAGTTAGTGACCTTATAAAGGGACCCAAGGGAATTGCTGGGCCCTTCCCCTCTGCCCTCCCTCCACAGTGAAAGACCTGACCCAAATGTGGAGCCTGCCCCTGAGCATACTCCCTGTGCCCCTCTGCAACTCTGGGGATGGCCAGGCCTGTGGCACAAGCTCTGGCCCCAGAGCTACTATGTCAGGATGCAGGTCCAGGGTGGAGGCTTCTGATTCTTGCTGGACAGCCTGCTGGAGGCTCCCCTGGGGGCCCTGGAGTCAGGGGTCACACCTGGCTCTGGGGCAAGGGGCAGGTTGCATGTAACTGCTCTAAGGGCAGTGTGCTTTTATTCTAGCAATTTGACAAAAGTATACAGAGACTTCTGGCAACCAGGATTGCTGTCTACCTGATGACATTTCTGATTGTGACTGTGGCCTGGGCTGCACACACCAGGTAGGGGCCAGGCTTCTCTGTGGGATTCTCTGGGTCTGCAAGGGCAATGGGCAGCAGACTCTGAGTACTGCAGAGACCCACTGTTCTCAAGGGCCTGGGGTCCCTCTCTTCATCACAGGCTGTGTCCTAAGGGACTGTGGTCAGTAGGTCATCCCTTCCCACCCTCACCCTGGATTCTTGCTCTGAGCCTCGTCCTTGGAACGACAGAGGAGCACACTTGCCTGCCTGCTTTCCCAGCTGCCAAGGTCCACCTGCTAGAGCTGGGCAGGACCCGGAGGGAACAGCATAGGAGGGAGCACATGTCCCATTAGGTGCCAGCCCCCCCCTCAGCCCCTCTTTCCCAGCCCCTGTCCCCTTCCCTGGGAGGCTGGACCTACAGGAAGTGCTCCTGGGCCTGAGCTTTGTCTTAGGGAGGAAAAGGCCACAGGGCCTCTCACCACCAGCCTTGGCCTGCCAGGCTTCCTTGGGCCAGCATCATGGTTCATTCATGAAAGGTTGCACCTGCCCTACTATGTGGCCCATCAGCAGAGTCGGGCTCGGGGGCCCTAGGAGCCCATGGGGGCACTGCAGATCTATACCATGCATCCTGCCTGGGCACGCTCACTCGCACGCAGGGTCAGGGACCTGCTCTTTACATGGTCGTGAGCTGTCATCTCTGCGGGGCATGGCCCCTCCTGTTTGGCTATTCAACGAAGGTTGGAGTCCCAGAGTGGGCTCCTGTGTCCCTGCCCCAACCAGGGTTCACTGCCCAGCCCAGGAGAAGGCTGTCTCACAGCGGGCAGGCAGCACAGCACTCCTGCAGTCCCTGAGCAGGGGTCAGGCCTGGTGGGGAAATCTGGGCGGGATTAGGCGGGTTGGGGCTTGAGGAGGACTTTTTTGGGCTGTGCTCATGTTTCCTATAGTTTTCTCTGTGTCCTGTCTGAGTACAAAATCATTTCTCTGTTAAGTAGGCAGCCTCAACAGGTTTAGTGTCTGAATCCCTGAAAACAATGGGAGAGAGGACTTTTCTTTCTTTTAGATAGATTTTAAGAGCTGGGTGCCACGGTACACACCTATAATTCCAGTACTTGGGAGGCTAAGACACAATCACAGGTTCAATGCCAGCCTCAGCAACTTAGTGAGACCCTGTTTCAAACAAAAAATAAAATAGGGCTGGCGTGTGGCTCAGAATTAGAACACCACTGGGTTCAATCCCCAGTACCCCCCCCCAAAAAGGATCTTAAGGTGAATTTGCTGCTTGGTAGAGCTTTATGTCCACGCATCCAGAGTGATGTTTCTGGGCCCTAGCAGCAGCCAGAAGACGTTTCCAAATAGCTCTGGGGCAAGCCACATGTGCCTCTCTGCTTGGGAACAGGCAGCTCACAGCCCTCAAAGACAAAAGAAACCCAGAGGCCTCCCCAGCCCTGCCTCCCCACCTTCCCTGACAGCCTAGCCCAAGAGCTACCTCCAGCCCCAAGCTCCCCGTAATAAACCTTCTCTGAAAGGTATGCTTTGAAAAGTGTTCTCCAGAGCTTACTCTACACGTTTGTTTCTGCAAATTTGTTCTGAAAATAGCACCATGCTTTAAATTAGGAGCACAATGACAGGAAGAATATATGGGAATGAAGAGGGTGCTTTCTAGGGAACTTATGTTTTCTTCTCTGAATTTTATGAGCTTCATATGCTGGGTAGTATTTTATATTTAGTCAAAAGTATTTTATAAGTCGGGCATGAATCTCAGTACTTGGGAGGCTGAGACCGGAGGATCCGGGTTCGTGGTCAGCCTCAGCTACTTAGTGAGGCCCTGTTTCAAACTAAAGAATAAAAAATAGGGCTGGGGGTGTAGCCCAGAGGTAGAATTAGCCCCTGGGTTCAATCCCCAGTGCCATAAAAAAATAAAAGTATTTTATATTTAGCCGGGCATGGTGGCACACCCTGTAATTCTAGTGACTCAGGAGGCTGAGGCAGGAGAATCACAAGTTTAGGGCTGCCTCAGCAATTTAATGAGACCCTGTCTCAAAATAAAAAGGGCTTGGGGATGTAGTTTAGTGGTAGAGCACCCCTGGGTTCAAACCCCAGTACCATAAAAAAGTCATCTTTTAATGTTTTAACTAGAAAATACTGGACAAAATGTGTGTGTAATTTTGTTGGAGCCACATTTGATTGATAGCTCATCTTTTCTTGTTCTTGTGTAGATTGTTCCAGGTTGTTGGGAAAATAGATGATACCCTTGCCTTGCTCAACCTGGTGAGTTTTTTCTGCCCTGTTGGGAAATGATTTTGTTTGTAATTTAACCCTCCCAAGAAGAATGAGAGGGCAATTAGCTGTTTCTCTATTATCCTCTGGCTCCTCAGAGCCTGGAATCTGCCCATGCCTGGAAGCTCCTCAGACAATACCCCAGGACACTGCCTCCCCCGCCTCAGCCCAGACAGACCCAGGGATGCTGGGCCTGCCTGTGGAGAGGGGAGGGCCAAGATGAGCTCCCTCCCCTGCAAGCCCATCCCTATGGGGGCTCACACCTGGGCAGGATCTGTGATTGGACTCCAGCACTCCCTGTCCCACCATCCTGGCTTGGGGAAGGGCCTGGCCCAGCCTCCTCTGGGGAGTTGTGGCCCTATGGACCAGCTTGCTGCCATCCTGGGGTACCCCCACCCCCAGCTGAGTCCCAACTGACCTCCCTCCTCTCCAGGCCTGCATGATGACCATCACCCTTCTACCGTACACGGTAAGTAAGAGCCAGCTCCCTCTGCACCCCCAAACCTTGCAGAGCACCACCTGGGTTTGACTGTCCTCAGAAACGCAAACCAGCAGGATGGTTCAGGGCCTGGGCCATCGGACTGCAGAGAGGAGAGAAGGTTCCAGGGGGTCACACTTGGGGGCTACTTGGGGCTCTTAGGATCGGTGCAGGAAGGAAGCTCAGGGCTGCTAAGGGCAGAGACCACTGGGTATCTCTTGACACCCCAGCTCCGCCTGGCCTCCCTCCACTTAGTCCCTGGCCCCCAGCCCAAAAGAGTATTAACACTCAGTGCTGCCGTAGCCTCTGGTCAGAGCAGTGGCCTGTGTGTCACTGAGAGCAGGCCCGCTCCCCACCCCACATCTCTGTCCCCACCCCATGACAGTCCTCCTTCCTGGTGTTCGGGGAGGACCGCTGTACCCCAGCTCTGGGCCTGGGAGCCCTGATAACCTGATACCCTTTTGAGTTCTTTTTCTCTCTTCTTTCCTTTTTTTTTTTTGGACAGTTTTCCTTAATGGTGACCTTCCCTGATGTGCCTCTGGGCATCTTTTTGTTCTGTGTGTGTGTCATCGCCATTGGGGCTGTGCAGGTAGGGTACCAGGGGCTTATGGGGGGTGACTGTCATGAAGCAGGCAGGTGGGGTACCAGTGTCCTGACCTTCACACCCCAAGAGCCAGTTCTGCCCATTAATACATGGGATACGGTGTGCCCCAAACCCCAGGCTTACTGACCAGGGCCTGGGAAGGGCCTTCCCCAAGCATTACTGTTAGGAGCAGGGCAGGGCTCCCATCCTTCTCCATCTAAGCCCCCACCCTCAGAACCTCCCAGTGCCAGCCTGCCTCTGGAGTCCTCTATGCCTAACTGCACGTGTGTGTGCCAGCTGCAAGGGGTGACTGGCCTGGTGCTCCCTCTGCTCACGGACGGTGCCCTGCCCGCCTCTCCTCTGGAACAGGCGCTGATTGTGGCCTACGCTTTCCATTTCTCTCACCTACTGAGCCCAAAGATCCGCTGTTCTGCCCACAAGGCTCTGTTCCGGCAGCACATCCTGCGCCTGGTCCTCCGGGGCCCAGCGCTATGCTTCTTGGCGGCTATCTTCTCCCTCTTCTTCTTCCCCCTGGTGAGTGCTGGGACAGCCCAGGGGAGGGCATAGCCTGGTCACAAAGCCAAGGCCTGCTAATAGGCTTTTTCTGAGGCAATGACTAATTTTTACAGGAGTAAGAGTATGGGTCTAGAGTCTGTAATCCCAGTGCTTGGGAGGCTGAGACAGGAGGATTGCAGGTTTGAAGCCAGCACATGGTAACTTAGTGAGACCCTGTTTCAAAATAAAGGGGCTGGGGGTATAGCTCAGAGGTAGAACACTGCTGGGTTCAATCCCTGGTACCACAATTTAAAAAAAAAAGTATGGGTCTAGAAAGGCATTCACCCAGGAACAAAGACAAGTGCTGCTTGCGGGGGTGGGGGGAGGCTAAAATGGGAGGATCGCAGGTTCCAGGACAGTCTCGGCAACATAGCAAGACTTTCTACAGCCTAGCATGACAGGTCTAGGGGTGTATCTCAGATGTAGAATGCTCCTAGTAACTAACACGCACACATGCACGCACATGCACTCCAGCTCTTCACAGTTGGCCTTAAAAGCTTGTTCCTGGCACCGGGTTACCTTGAGCACTGTTGAAGCACATTGAATTTTTAAACTAAAGTATCCCAGGAAGTGTGAGAAAATGGATGATTGTTATTACTTTAAACCTTTAGTAAGCATTTCAAGAGAATTCCAAGTTTGAAACAGATGGGCTGGTGAGGGCCTGTGGCCACTCTGAAGGTCACTCCTCAAGGCCTGGGTAGGCAGCCCCCTTCAGCATATGAGGGGTGCCAGGTAGGGGTGTAGCAGGGCAGGGTGCGGAGTGTCAAAAGCGCTAACACCCTGGCTAGGGCGGAGCAGAGCAACACCCTGCTGCATCCAGCCATGTAGGCACTGGCAGGGAGGCCTCAGGCAAGGAGGGGAAGAAGATGGACATTTTTGTGTGGTATGGTTCCCTGAGACCTCTGCTGATGCTCAAGAAACAGGGAGGAGACTCAGAGGAGATGAGGGGTGAAGGCACAGGCTGGTGGGCAGGGACCACCTGGAGGGGGGGTGCCTCTGGTTCCCACTGGTGGGACGCAAGGGGTAGGTAGGACATCATTGGCTGTGGCCTCTCTGTGAGGTAGGAGTGGGGATGGGAATGAGAATGGGGTGGTCACCATGGTGGAGGGCTCCAAGTGGAGAAAGCAGAGTGGGGTGAGGGTAGGTGAGGGCCTGGTGGGTAGAAGGCAGTGAGGAGGACAAGAATGAGGGGTCGCAGTCTGAGGCGACTCTCCCTTCAGAGGGCACAGTCCCTTCCAGGTGTATGCCTAGGGAGGTCCCCATCATAGGAATGTCTGACAAGGTGAAGGCTTTAGTGGGCCCTGTGTCTTTTCTTGTTGGGTTGTAGCGGTCCCTTTGTATTCTGGATACTGCACCCTTACCAGGTGCAAGACATGGTTGTCCTTCACTTGGGACAGTGTCCTTGATACCTCTTTCTATCTCCATAAGGGACAACTCCTTGGTGTTTCCTTTGACCCTCTTGCCGCCCCTCCCTCTGGAGGGAAGGGAGCTCTGGCTGTCCAGGATTTGTGCTTGCTGTGAATCCCCTGCCCCTGGACACAGAGCCTGATTGTCCTGTCCCCACAGTCATACCTGCTGATGGTGACCGTCATCTTCCTCCCCCACATCAGCAAGGCTGCCCGCTGGTGCAAAGACAGGCTCCCAGGTAGGTGGCCAGGGCAGCCCTTCACGGAGGCCACGGGAGGTGCCACCAGCTCCGGAGGGGCTTCTCCAGAGGGCTCTTGGGTGGGACAAGATGCATGGTGACCTTGGACTTGCCCTGCTGAACCCAGCCCTGGCCCTGCTCAGCCCCACTGCCTTCTGCCCCTTGGTGTCTGCACCACTTCCTCTCCTGGCCCATGCGTTCCCAGCCTTGGGGAAGAGGGCAGTACTGGCCGTGCTGGCCCCGCAGCCCGTGGCCAAGGCACTGCTTCCCTCTTGTGTGTCTACAGGCCACAGGGAGCCCCCAGTCCACAGTGGGGAGCTCTTCAGCGTCGACCTGCACGAGCCCCTCAGCAAGGAGCGGGTGGAAGCCTTCAGTGACGGTGTCTATGCCATCGTAGCCACGCTGCTCATCCTGGACATCTGGTGAGGGCTCTGTCTGCCAGTGGCAATGTCTGAGTCCATGGCTCTTTGTCCTGGTGACTCCAGAAAGGCCTTGCTCAGCTCCACCTTCCCCTCAGGTGCCAGAGCTTTATGCAAGGAGGGGGAGGTCCCTCCAAGGAGGGCAGAGCCCAGGAGGTGAGCAGGACCTCCCACCCCAGTGGCTCCCAACCTGAGAGGGCGGGTCTCTCATTCTTCATCCCAAAATGGTGCTTCAGGGCAGGTGCTCTGCTCCCAGGGCAGATACTCCAGGACAGGTGCTCCAGGTGCTCTCCACCAAGGGCAGGTGCTTCGCTCCAAGGCAGGTGCTCTGCTCCCAGGGCACATACTCCAGGGTAGGTGCTCCAGGGCAGGTACTCTGCACCCAGGGCAGATACTCCAAGGCAAGTGCTCTGCTCCCAGGGAATTTACTCCAGGACAGGTGCTCCCAGGGCAGGTGCTTCTCTTCCAGGGCAGGATGTCAGTATCACCCTCAGGCTTCAGCCCCTCCCGTGTCCCTTCAGGCTGTGTCCTTCCACTGTTGGCTCTTTTGTGTGGCCTGGCCTGCTACTGAGAAATCTGTTAGATCCATAATCTTAGTGGTCACTATTGTTGCTGAGTGTTCCGTTGGCTTTAAGTCTC
Organism: Glis glis; assembly: GCA_004027185.1. Taxonomy (NCBI): domain Eukaryota; kingdom Metazoa; phylum Chordata; class Mammalia; order Rodentia; family Gliridae; genus Glis; species Glis glis. The sequence continues at coordinate 10,136 of PVJS01023683.1, forward strand.
CTATCCTTAAGTCTCTGGTTCCTCGGTCATATTTCAGTATTCTTATTGCATTAAAAGTGTTAAAACATTCTGTTTTTATTTTTCCCCCCTGGCACTGGGGATTAAACTCAGGGGTGCTCTTCCACTGAGCTATATCCCCAGCCCTTTTTATTTTTTTGAGACAGTCTCGCTAAGTTGCCCAGGCTGGCCCGAAACTAGGGTTCCTTCTGCCTCAGGTCCTCATTTACTGAGATGATCACACCTAGCCAAAATGTTCTGGTTCTATATTGTATATCTGATAGTTTTTCTCTGAGTAGCATTTCCTACTTAATTTGTGAATTTTTAAAAACTGGACACAAACATTCTTTAGCATCTGATTCCTGAAAAGCTGAGATCTAAGGAGAATTCCTGAACAGTCTGTTGCTCCCACCCTGTGGCCAGGGCCTGACTGGCTCTGGTCCCCTGGCTGGAGGAGCCGTAGTGAGAGGCTACCTGAGGGTGGGGAGTGGCTGGGGGAAGCCCCACCTTCCCTCAGCCATCTGTCCTGCTGGGGCCAGGCGCTGTCTCCTGCCACGTCCCTTCTGCCCAACTTTGTGGAGGTGCAGGCCTCTTGGGTTGCTTCAGGGGGCATGGTCCTCTGCACTCAGTTGATGAGATGCTCTTCCTGGGCCTCCGGGGCTATGCCGCTAGAGGGCAGCAGCCTCAGCAGGGCATCCCCAGGGCCTCCATAGGCTTGGTCAGGTGATGCCTCAGGTCTGTGGCTAGGCTCACAAGGGGTGTGGAGGCAGGGAGGGCCTCCACATGGGCCCAGGGCTCCCTCCCCCCCCCCCCCGCAGCAGGCAGGGCTGCAATTTGACAGACTTACAGAGGCCAGTAAAATTTGCATTGTGGATAATAATGGAGGTAACCACTTAGTAATCTTAGTATGCTAGGTATACATAAACAGGGTAATAAACCCTTCCTGTGCTAGAGTCCAGGGCCTTGTCTGGCCCACCCCTGGGCCTGTGGGCTCCTGGGGAGTCCGGTACAAACACCATGTATTCCCGCTTCTCAGCGAGGACAACGTTCCAGACCCCAAGGACGTGAGGGAGAAGTTCCACGGCAGCCTTGTGGCCGCCCTGGGCGAGTACGGGCCACACTTCCTGGCATACTTCGGCTCCTTCGCCACGGTGGGTCTGCTCTGGTTCGCCCACCACTCGCTCTTCCTACACGTCCGCAAGGCCACACAGGTCATGGGGCTGCTGAACACGCTCTCCCTGGCCTTCGTGGGTGGCCTCCCCTTGGCCTACCAGCAAACCTCGGCTTTCGCCCGGCAGCCCCACGATGAGCTGGAGCGTGTACGCCTCAGCTGCGCCATCATCTTCTTTGCCAGCATCTTCCAGTTTGCCATCTGGACCGCGGCCCTGCTGCGCCAGGCTGAGACGCTACAGCCAGCTGTGCGCTTTGGTGGGCAGGAGCACACCTTCATGTTTGCCAAACTTGCCCTGTACCCCTGTGCCAGCCTGCTGGCCTTTGCAGCCACCTGTCTGCTGAGCCGGTTCAGCACCGCCATCTTCCACATCATGCAGATCGCAGTGCCTTTTGCCTTCCTGCTGCTGCGCCTCCTCGTGCGCCTTGCCCTGGCAGGCCTGCGGGTCCTATGGGTCCTGCGGCCAGCGCACCCCCTGCGTAGCCAGGCCGGTGAGGCCCAGGCTGAAGCAGAGGTGCAGTCCCAGCTCCTGCCCTCCTCCTGCTAGCACAGGGGCCACCCCCCCCCCCAATCCCAGAAGGCAGCAGAAGGGAAGGGACCTGGAGGATTGGCAGGCAGGGCTTCCTTGCCACCTGGGGCTGTGGTTTTGTTTCCATTGTGAAATATCAAGGTCTATTTCAGAGTAGCAAACTGTTCTCCACTTTCTGCAGAGCCAAGGCGTTTCACTCATTTTATCGTTTTTACCCACCCATTTCCCACAACCCAGACACAGTCAGAAAGTTACCCATCTGACTAACATTAAGGAGTGCCTGGGCCCACATGCTCAGCCAAGGCTCCAGAGCTTCCATCCCCCCACTGCCCCTCCTGCCAAAGACCAGGCAGCAGCTGCCACCCTGCTCTGAGCCCTTCTCCCCGAGGCGCCACTGGCCAGGCAGGGAAGCCACCTCTGAGGGGCCATCGGTGCCTGGCCCCCCTCGCTGTCTGCACAGAGCCACCCTGGTGGGGCTGCCAGTCTACCTGCCCCCACCCCCGCATCATCATGGGACAGACAGGGAGAAGTGGCTGCAGACAGTGAAGCCCAGGCTATATTTGTCCTGGATATAAGTTAAGTACATATAAGCAGTAAGTCACACAGAGAGGGCCAGTGTGCCCCTGGGGGCAGTCTCACTTAAATAGAGGACAAGCCACACAGACCACAATTTACAAACAATTCCTGCAGATCAAAATCAAAGCAAAAACTACACCACCAAGGACTTGTTTTGGAGATTACAAATGACTTCGACATGAGGAAAGTCTACACTGAGAACACAGTGGCCATTAGGGTGCATTTGTGCAGTTTTGGCAGAAGCAAGGGAGGGGCAGAGTTTGGTGGCACTGAGGCCCCGGGAGGCTACAGCAGCCAAGCCAGGACTCGTACCCCTGGGGTCAAGCCACAACCGCTCAGAGGTGGAAGCCTGGTGCCAGTGGACAAAGGGTGAGATCAAGACTTGCCAGCCCCTTTCAGGTGGGGGCTCTGGAGCCAACCCACATAAGTGGCCCGCTCTTGGTCAGGTCCCTCTAGGGTCTGAGGTGTGACTGAATTGTTGGGCATGTGAAAGGAACTCAGCTCGTCTCACTCCGGCTGGGCCATCTTAGCACACACAGTGCCTTGGTGTGGCCATGGGAGTCGGGTGGGACTGGGTCTTGACACTGACGTGGGAGTGCAAACAGCATGTATGTAAAGTGCTACAGTGGAGTCTGAGGCCACTAGCGTCCGCTCCTCAATGGCAGGTGTTATATACACTTTGCCAGCTCCTTGCCAGCCTGCTTCTGGTCCCCTCTGGGCATAAGATGTCCCACACCAGGAACTCGGAGGGACACTGAGGGCTGGCCCACACTCTGGCTGGTGCACAGATGGCACCCCACCCAAGCCTACCTGGCCTTGGGGTGCACAAGGTTCCCCTCTCCCAGATGTGGCTCTCGCCTCAAGGCCACCCCCTGCCCAACAGTGAAGGACCCTAGGAGCAGGCAGCCAGGCCCAGCTGGCACTGCCCAACCCCTGCAACTGCCACCCACAGTCTTAAGTTTCCACTTACAGTGCAGAGGCCAGGAAATGAAGGAAGGCACCTTCCCAAGACAAGCCGGAGATCCCCACACCGGCCAGGGGAGAGGGAGGGGAGGTGGGAGAAGCTGGCACATTGTACATCCACTGGCCAGGGACACATCAGAGCCCCTTAGCCAGCTGCTCTGAAGGAGCATGCAGGGGCCTGGCCTGAGGGGCACAAAATGAGGTCAGGCCCACCCAATGGCCTGTGTCCAGTGCTGCCCAGCTAAAGGGGCTTGGAGGTGGAAGAGGCATAAAGGAAGGTGCCTGCCCCCAGGAGGGTGGCCTGGGCCCCACCTCCCCTTACCCAGAACCTGCATGACTGATCTATGCAGGTGTGGGACCAGCTCCACTCACCCTGGGATATCCAGGCCCCTGAGAGGCAGTGGGCAGGCCATGCCCACCTGCCAAACCATCACCAGGCCAAGGGGAAATGGTCACCACCCACCAACAGTTTCCATGTGATGGGGGATGAGGACGAGAGCTGGAAATGCCCTAGGACCCAGAAAGATGCTGTGGTGAGGCTATAGACAAGGCCACCTGCTGGCCAGCCAGTGTGTGGACTCAAACAGCTAAAGCCCAGGAATCCTGGGTGGGTGTTGCTGCTGCAAGGCCCACCCCCACATCTCCACTTTCTACTCAGGGTCCCTCCAGGGCAGTCAAGACATCCGCTCGGGTATCCCTGGTGGCTGCAGCCTTCCTGGGCTTCTGCTTGGCTTTCCTCAGCATGTGGACCTGTTCAAGGGCAGGGTTGGGTCAGAGAATGACAACAGGCCACAGTCCTAGGACCCCAAAACTGCTGATACCCTCACAACTCTACAAAGGGGAAGGGCCTGAGAGTTGTCCACACGGGTGTTGCCTGAACCACTGGCCTGCCCTCAGCCCAGGGCTCATCTCCACTGAGGGGCACATGTCCTCAAAGGGCCCCATGACCTCCTGGAGTCAGGGAAGGTGCAGCCACCTAGGCAGCAAGGCCACCCTGGCCACTGCACAGCCATGCCTGCCTGGCCCCAGCCCATCTCACCTGGGCTCCCAGCCCTGGCCAACACACCTTAGGACCAGCAGCGGAGATGATCATGTGCCCTGGGGCCTGGACCCAGGGCTCGCCATCCACCTGCACAGGAGTGGCCTTGAGGAGTGTGACACGGAAGTAGGAGCCTTGGGCGATGCGGATTCCAGAGCGGAACCCTCCCTGCACCTGGCCCTGCATGGAAGGAGAGCCGAGCTTAGTGGGGCCCAGGCGGCACCACAAGGACCTTCCCGTGGACCCACCCGTGCTCACCATGTGCATGACGCCCGTCACACCCACCACTTCCAACAGCCCGTCGTCCATGCGCGGCTTCTCAAACCTGGAGTCACTGTCAGAGCCCCACAGGTCGGCCCCCGAGCCCCAGCTGCCCCAAGAGGGTGGAGGGGTGCACATAGGTTAGGCACAGGCTGGACACAAACACAGCACCCAGGCTGAGCCCAAGATGGTGCAGAGCCTCCCAGGAGCCCAGCCCCTGGCACCTGGGGATGTTGATAAAGATGAGGCCCTCGATGCTGGGCAGTTCCACCTCCTGCTGCTCCACCTGCAGCCGGATCTCCTTGTGCAGGCTGCGAGAGTGGCTGATCTTCTGCAGCCCGACCCGCACATACACACCCTTATTGTGGAACCTGCCCAGGGAACACACCCATTGTCACCAGGGGGCAGCTGCTGCCCTGCCAAGAGCCCAGCTCTAGGCCCCACCCTGCTGGTACCTGCTGGTGAACTTCCCAGGTTCCTCCTCCCTTGCCTGGTGGAAGTCCAGGCTGAGCTCAGCATCGATGCCAATGCCACAGTAGTTACTCATCTGCACAATCTGGGGACAAGGGTGCTACTGGGATGCCAGCCAGTTCCCAGGCACCCTGAGCACCCCAAGGTGTCTCTAGCTGCCTTGTCTCCAACCCACTTCTCCCTGGGGGCTGCCCTGGTCAGCCCCACAGCACCCCAGCACCAGAGAAAACCACTGCTGTGCCTTGAAGGCCTGGTCCACAAATGGGGTGGTGGTACAAGAGCCCCCAGGTATGGCTGGGAGGGAAAGGACACTTCAATGAATCTGGGAGAGTCACATGTGAGAGCCTAATGGGGGCCATACCCATACCTTGGGGGGCTCCACATCCATGCTGTTCTCTGCACTACCAGCCTCCTGAGCATCCAGCAGGATGGTCCAGCGGTCCATGAGCACAGCATCAGCCTCATCCACAGACACCAGCACAGAGAACGGATCCTCTCCACTGTAGCCCGCCCCCCAGCGAAGGACCCGGCCAAGATCGTTCCCTGGGACACAGATGACACAGAATAACTCCCACATACCACCATGGGGCAGAGACCCCACCATGGGACAGAGACTATCACCGCAGGGCAGAGACCCCACCACAGGATGGAATCCTCACCACAGGACAGAAGATTACCACAGGACAGAGACTCCACCATGGGATGGAGACCATCACCATGGACAGAGTCCCCACTACAGGACAGAGACCATCACCACAGGATGAAGACCATTACCATGGAATGGAGACTCCACCATGGGACAGAGACCATGCCCATGGGATGGAGAACCTACCATGGGACAGAGACCATTCCCAAGGAATGTAGACCCCACTATAGGACAGAGACCATGCCCATGGGATGGAGAACCCACCATGGGACAGAGACCATGCCCATGGGATGGAGAACCCACCATGGGACAAGGACCATCGCCAAGGAATACAGACTCCACCATGGGACAGAGACCATTCCCAAGGAATGGAGACCCCATCATGAACAGAGACCATCCCCATGGAATGGAGACCTCATCATGGACAGAGACCATTCCCAAAGAATGGAGGCCCCAACATGGAATAGAGACCATCACCGTGGGACAGTTACCATCACCACAGATTGGGGACCATTAGCACAGGACAGAGACCCCACCATGGGACAGAGATCATCATCAAAGGATGGAGACCCCACCATGGGAAAGATACCACCACCATGGGGCAGAGACCCCACCATGGGACAGTTACCATCACCTTGGGACAGTTACCATCAACACAGGATGGAGACCCCACCGTAAGACAAAGACATCACCAAGGGCCTTGAGCAAAATTTAGGGCAGGGAGAGCCTTGAGGCCCCATCTTCTAGCTCAATAGCTGACCCTACCTGTGCCCAGGGGCAAGATGGCCACAGATGGTTCCGGACAGGCCAGATGGTGTCGTGTCTCCTCCAGAGCGCCAAGCACCCAGCCCACGGTGCCGTCCCCACCACACACCAGCACCCGGAAGCAGGGTACCTGGGAGAACAGGTGGAACCTGCAGCAAGAAACAAAGTGTGTTGCCACCATGCAGGGTGCCATGCAGCCAGGCAAGCTGGTGGCTGCCCAGGTCCCCAGGACAGGACTGGGACAGCTCGTTCATGCTCCAGGCAACCCTCTCCTTCCCAAATGTGCATCCCCAGCAGCATGGAGGACTTAAAGGTTCCATCCTGGAGTCCCAATCAGAGTTCCCACTGACTACAGATGGGATGTATGGGTCCCCGCTCCCACATGAGGACAGACCCCGACTCACCCGGGAAGAGGCCCCCCATTGGTCAGCTCGAAGACCTGGTGTGGGTTCAGCAACTTGCGGAAGCTGCAGAGCAGGTCTCGACCCTTGAGGCCCCCACTCCTGGGGTTCACGAACACAAGGAGGGGGCAGCAGTCTGGGGGCAGCTTTGTGTGCTGAGGGGGAGGGACTTGGTTAGGGTGGGGCCAAGGACCCCCCACCAGGGCTGTCAAGTGGTATCTGGCCATGGACACTGAACCCAATAGGCCAAAGCGGGCCTCCCAATGTGAGGCCCAGTGGGCCACATGCTCATCCCCACTACTGAACTCAGGATCCCCTTCCTATGAGAGGGTCACTCACAGGCTGCTGGCCAATGGCACTGCCAGCCAGCTGGACTGAGGCCTGGCCCCTACAGAGCCCCCTGCATACCCTTTGGAGGTGGGTAGCTCCCAGCCCCTGCCCACATGGCAGCTAGGAGAAAGGTCTGTTCACAAGGCACCATATGTCTCCCCTCAGTCCCGGGACAGAACCCATCTCACACACACAATACCAAGAAACAGTGCCCAGGAATCTAGACACAGCGGGCTAGGGGTCCCTATGCCAGGGCGCATGACAAGACAGACAGGCTGGTGCAGACACAGGGTGGGCGGCGCACGGGCTGGACCGTGGCTAGATGAGGACACACTTGGGCCATGGGGCCCACTAGGCAAGCAGCCGCCTGGCTCACCACTTACCCACTTGCCCCGGGGTGGGCAGCTGACAGGGGGGAGAGAGAGAGCGATGTCAGCCTCAGGCCAGCTCTGCCCATGGAGCAAGCGGGACCAGGGCTGGGGTGGTGGGAACCCTGACCTGTAGCAACTGAATCTTCAGGCAATGGGGACAGTCACCTGCCCTGACCAGGACAGGACCAGGTGTGGAGGGGGCAGGAAGGACCCCCAAACTCATCCTAATTCTGCTTCACTGGAGTTGGGTCAGGGGCCAAATGTCAGGCTTCAGCCACAGACCTCTGGGGGGGCCTCAAGGGACCCATAGAGGCAGGCAGGGCCAAAAATCAGAGGCTGTGTGCAGGTACATAGGGTCTGTGCCGGCGGGCAGTGCCCTTTGGCCTGCTCTGCCCACTCTGTTGCCCCCCTCTCAGGCACTGCTGGGTTTTAAGAGGCGTGTCCACAGCCAGGGAGCGCCACCTACTGGCCGAGGCAGCCCTAAGCATAGAGCAGAGACCCTAAGGCCGTCTAGGCAGGATGTGGTGGGTACCGCACTCCAGGAAGGATGGCAGACAGCACGTTGGCAGGAGGCCAAAACACAAGCACCTTAGTGAGGTGGCCACTGTGGGGTCCTGGGGTATTCTACACTGCCAGGAGCCACATTCTATGGTCCTCCCCAAAGGGCCCCAAGGAGCAGGTCTCACCCACCAGGCAGCCTTAGGGAAGTGCTTAACCCTGGACCTTGGTCCCTTTGGTGTAAAACAGGAAGCCCTGTCTGTCCTGGTCTATTGCATGGCCTGACCAGGTGGCACTGACCAGCCCCAGCAAGCTCAAGGAAGATGTCAGATGACAGCATGCCTAGCCATGATGACGCACAGGTGCCACCCCTCAGGGATTGTGAAGCCGGCCTCGGAACCACCCACTCACCAGCACTTCTGGGAGCACCAGTGCCGTTAGCGGCCGGCCATGCACAGCTGTGTCCCTGCCCAGCATGTACAGCCGCTCAGCCTCCGCAAAGCAGGCGATGTCCAGCACCACCGCACCTGCAACAGTGGGCCACAACTCAGGGAAGGGCCTGCCCACAGTGAGGGCCGACCCTCTCCAGATGTGCTTCCTGAGGGCCAGGCTCAGCAACAGACCCAGCAATGGGCAGTAGGCCACCCCCCTCACAACCCCCACACCACACACGGCCAGGCTTCCTGGGCCACACCCCCAAGAAGGGAGGACATTAGTACATCTGGAATCTTCCCCCATAGAAAACAGAGCCGTGGGGATGGTGGGTTTGGAGAAAACAGCTGAGTCTCAGCCACACTTTAGCAAAAACATCAGATGTAAACCAGGAAACAAAACCAGGGATGTTTCCTGGGGCATGGCTCCCGCAGAGAGAGGTCAAGCGCTGAAGGAAGAAGGAAAAGGCAGGCTCTTCCACCCAGCTCTGGAAGGTCCATGGGCGCAGCTCACCTTGCGAGGAGTAGACGTGGCTGATGGACACCACAGCAGCTGCAGACAAGCTTTGGTCAGGGACACACAGCTCCAAGGTCTGGCCCGCCCTCCCTCTTGAGGGTGTCCACACCCAGGACACAGCCCCCAGGAAGCACCCACACCCCACCCCAAAACAGTGCCCTGCCCCTAAAGGTGCAGGGACCCCAGAGGGAAGAGCAGAGACCCTGGCCACAGAAGGTGGAAGGAGGTGAGTGGACAGGGCCCATGTGGGAACTGAGCTTGGGGGTTGGATGGTGTGTGGGAGGGCAGGAGGACCTGGGCCTGCACCATGGCTCTGGTCAGCCCAGGGACACACCTTTGGTGGCCATGGCCTCCTGTAGCAGATTGCTGTACTCCTGGGGGGACAGGCCAGGTGGCAGGCCACCCACAAATAGGGAGACGCGAGGAGTCAAGGTCCTGCTCTCAGTCACATAGAACCGCGTCTGGCTCATCTGCCGCACGGACGTCTGTGGGGAGAGGGAGCTGTGGGGACACTGGGCAGCACCACCAGCACTGCCCTTCTTCTGGGAGTGCTGGGACTGAACTAAGATGAGCACCAGAGGCTGCCTTCTTCCACAAGGGTCCACCCACCCACTCAGGGAACTCCAGGCAGCCTGTTGGGGAGGATGCAGTATCTGGGGAGAAACTCCTCTTGGGGGGGAGGGGCTGAGGGCTGGCAGCTCCCCAGGACCAGCACCTACACCTACTGACCTGCCGAATGTCCCGAAGCCGGTTGAGCAGGGACTCCTCGTCTGCCAGCACTGTCCGCTGGACTGCAGGGTTGAGGGGCACAGCCTGTCAGCACAGGGCTCCTCCCCACCTCTGCCAAGCCATCCTAAGACCCGGGGCACATGGGGATGCAGGCAGGGCTGGCCCCAGGGTCCTGGACAACACCCCAGAGGAGCTCTGGAGGCAGTGCGCCCAGACCCACTGTATGCAGGGCCCGAAGAGCACTGCCCAGGCTGTCCACTTACCTTGCCTGCTGCCCATGAGCACCTCGACCAGCTGGAAGCTCTCGGGACCCTCAGCCTATGAGGCAGGGACAGGGAATCAGGCCTGGCTCAACTCCCCAGGACACCCACAGGGACAATGGCCTGGCCCACTAGACAGGTGACCCCAAGTCAGGCTGGATTGGTGGGCCCAGTGTACACACCTGGCGTCCAAGCAGCGGGAGGACCTCTAGCACCACGGCCCGGGCTGTGCTCTGTGGGGTCACACGGATGGACACGTAGGCCACACCCACCCTGTGGGGGACAGGCTCGGAGCTCGGGCCGTGGGCCCCCCGCCCTGCCCCCTCACCCGTTAGACCCTGTGCCTTGGGCCTCACTTGAGCCAGCCGGGGTAGATCTTCAGGACCTCCTGGTTCCGAGGCAGAGCCCGGATGACCCAGGCCTCAGGCGTGGGCTCCCGGTGCCCTGAGCCTCTACAGGCCTCCTCCTCCTCGGCAGTTCCAGCACGTCCAACCTTTCCCGGGGTCTGGGCATCACCACTCAGTGAGGGTGGGGGCAGTGCCTGCAGCTCAAAGTCTGAAGGGTCCTCACTGACACAGTAGGCCCGCAGCACTGCCTCCTACACAGGGTGGACACAGGTGTGGGGAGGCCAGGTGGGAGAACAGAGTGGGAGAGGCCCAGGTGGGGGGCTAGGTGTGGGAAGCCAGGTGGGAGGGGCCCAGGTAGAGGGCCAGGTGTGAGGTGTGGGAAGCCCAGGGTCTCATAGACACCTGCCCCCCCCCCCGCCTCCCCAGGCTCTTACCAGCACCTCCTCGCTCCTGGCCAGGCGGGGGACAGTGACCAGGCGGAACTGGTTTCTCCTCATGGCGTCATTGCCATCAAAGATCTTCAGGGTTTGCTTGCCTGGGCCGAGAGAGAGAAGCTGAGGATTCAAGGGGCCAGGGTTCAGTGGGGACAAGGCGGCAACTACCAAGGACACTTACTGGACTCTGGAGCCGCCAGCACCTCTCTGCCTGGGCCAGCGGCTACACTTCCATCTGCGCCATCGTCCCCATCACCTATGGGATAAATAGGAACCTCACATTCAGCACCCGCTGGCCTGTCCCCAGCACGCCCCCAACAGGCCGCCCGCTGCCTCACCAGGCTCCGGGGCCACAGTCTCCGCGATGCGGAAGCAATGCATCTTGCTGAAGTTGCGGGACAGGAGGCGCACGCACGCAGGGGGCAGGATCATGGAGCGCAGGCGACCAAACGTGCACTCAGGGGCGAGAGCCGAGGAGCATACCGAGTGGGCCTGGGGGAACGAGTGTGAGCCAAGCGCCTAGGTAGGAGGCTGGCTGCACCACCTCCGAGAACAGCACTGGACACCCAGCTTGAGGGTGAACAAGAGCACCATCCCCAGGGGAGAGCACACAGGCCAATGTGTCTCAATGGAAAGGAAACCCCACAACGGGTCCCGGGCCCATCCCACCAAGACTGCGCTCCTCGGGCCCCTCCCACCTCCCCGCCCCACGCTAACCTGGACTCCACACCATTCACAGCGCACACCCGCCAGCACATCCGTGGAGCCACAGGTCTTCCGGCAGACCTCACAGCGCGCACTGGAGGGCAAGTTCCCCTCCCGCCAGTGGTGGTGATACGTGTCCTGTGGAGAAGGGTGGTCACCAGCTCCGCCAAGCCCCCCACCCCCTTGCCCAGCCCACCATCATGTCCAGGCGCCTGTGCACTCACATGGTCCTGGTGCCCATCCTGGTGGCACTGGCGGCAGTCGCTGCAGGCGAAGGGCACACAGTCGGGGTGAACGTGCAGCTCGCACACTGGGGGGTGGGCAGGGTTAGGGGCCTCTGGAGGCGGCCCCGCCCCTGTCCTCCTCTCGGGCCTCTCGGTTGAAGCTAGGTCTGACCCCATCCCCTGCCACCCTCATCACCGCCAGCTTCAACCTACCTGTGTCCTACGTGCCATGTGCACACCTGCTAGCCCTGTGTCCCCTTGGTGAGCCCTGCACCTCCCCCAATGCCTTTGACAAGATGCAGGCCACCCTGGGCAGCAGACACAGGCCCCTGGATGAGGGGTCAGACTGAGGGCCCCGTGTGGTCAAAGGTACCTTCACAACGAAGTGCCAGTGCCTCCAGGCCCTTTCGGCAGACAGTGCAGAACTTGCGCTTGTAGAGCCCACGGGGGCCAAAGCAGTGGGCAACAGGGACCTGCAGGGCAGAGGAGCCTCAGCGTAGGCACTCTGCATGGATTGCCTGAGCACCCACCTGCCACTCTCCAGGGAACCAAGCCAGGGCTAAAAGGTTCACCCCTCCTCCCTCTTCACCTCCACAACTCTACAGCTCAGGCTCTCCTGGGGACACCCAGCGCTGGCCCAGCCCTGGCATCACAGAGACCCAGCCTGGGGACACCTGGTGGGGAAAGGGCTCTAACTTCATACTTCATCCTGTGAGTAGAGGTGGAGGGAGGCCCACCTGCCACACACACTTCCCCCCACTGCCAGGCATCTGTCTCCTGGGGATCTAAAGGCTCCCAACACCCCCCACACACACACACACAGTCCACCCTCCAGGAGGCAGTTGAGCCACAAGAACTGTGAGTGTGTGATGGCATGCTGCCCTTCCATGGAGCAGAAGGAAGAGGGACCAGGTCTTCGCCCTGACTCTTGTCCTTATTCTGATACTTAAAGTAATATATGCATGATAAAAGGGAGAATAAACAGAAAGATCACACACTAGAACAACTGTGGGCATGCCAGAATGGTGGGTGATTTTTGCTTTTTTAAATATCTACATCCTCTACATTTTCATTATGCATATATTTGAAATACATAGTTGCTTTTTTTTAATTTAGTAAAGTAAAAGAGAAAACACTAAAATCAAGTTTAGAAAACTGTGGCCTCAGGATGTCCACATGAGGGGCCATCTGGTTGGCATGACATCCTGAGACAGGGGCTACCACCAGAAGTCAGCATCCTGGGGTCCCTCTGCACTCATGTCTGTTAAGGAAATCATTCCCCAAACATGGCATCAAGCATCACAGGGTGGACGCCACAGCCAGACATGGCTCAGCAGCTGGGCCAGTGGCCACTCCCCCCACCCCATACAGAGTCTCTCCGCCCCGGCACCACCCACCACTGCATGAGCATGGAGGAGAGGGACAGGCAAAAGGGGGTGTGAGGGGGCCCACAGTGTGCAAGGGTGAAGCTGACAACTGATGGAACAGGGAGCCCCAACACCATCAGTCCACTCTAAATGTCAGCTGCCCTCACCCAGAGAATGGAAGTCCCCGCACCCTGCAAAGACCTGGACCAGGTGCCTCACTGCCTGTCCAGAGCCTTGTAGAGAGAAGTAGATGGCCAAGACCTCCAGCTCCAAGGCTCGGAGCCTTCACTTTTATTTAAGCCTGTTACGTTGAGGTATCTATAGATTCATGTGCATTTGTGAGAAATAATAGGTCGCTGTGTCCTGTGCCCTGGTCTCCCTCAATGGTGACATCTTGCAAAACTGATCAGTGTCACAGCCAGGGCACTGACAGTGAGACAGACCACCCATCCTCCAGGACCTTCATGCTGCCTCTCGTAGCCACACTTACTTCCTTACTCCCCAAACCTCCAAGTTATGCTCCCTCCAGCTGCCTCATCTCCAGTGTTCTATGGATGGGATTATATAGATGTGCCCTTTGGGACTGGCTTTTCTCAGTATAATTCCCTGGGCCCCACCCAAGGCACTCAGCCCCATCGACAGCTCCTTCCCTTGGATCACTGGGCTGGATTCTGCCCTTTGCTTCTTACCCATGGGCAGGGTAAGAACCTACACAGACAGCACAAAGGACAGCCAGGGTCAGCACCTGACCCCACACGAGCCAACAGGCACCACCTCCAGCACTTACCCGCACCAGGCTGGGTGCCACGCTCGTGCATGGGGTCTTCACATGCTTCAGGCACTTCTCATGGGACATGAAGTTGCAGACTGTGGGAATGAGAGCAGCATGAGTTGGCCCAGGCAGCTTGGCAGCCACCCTCCCACCCAGGCCGAGGCTCTGGACTCAGCCTTGCCCAGCAGGACCAGGGCCATAGCAGGCACCAGCATTCAACTCTGCCACAGCTGAAGGTGGCAGCACCCCAGCCCTGTCCCACTGAGCAGTGGGAAATCCATTCCTGCCTTCCCCATGGTGCCAGGGATACTGCACCCCCGTATTCCCCACCCCCACCCAAAAGCCCACAGCAGGGCCTGGGGCTGTGGCCCTCCTGGAAGAGGAGCGGCTCTGCCCCTCTCCCACAGGCCCAGCTCTACAGCTGGCCCTCTGCAAGGCACAGCCAGGGCTCACTAGCAGGTGGGACTGCATGTGCTTCAGCATCTCTGTATACCTCCAGAAGCAGCTCTGCCAGGGGCACCCTTCCCTCACCCCCAGGACTGCAGACTGCCATGGGCCATGACCCAGAGCCACACCAGGCAGGAGGGCATCTGGCCAGGCCAGGTGAGGGCTCCAGAATCCAGGCACCACCATCAGGGCACACTGCCCTGAGCCCCTAAAGGCCTTGAGCACTTAAACCCCGCTGAGTGGGAGGGGCCCAGGGTGCTCATGAGGGCCATGGTAGCAGTATGGGCACACCTGGTCCTAGGGGCAAGGTGCCCCTGGACCTCCACACAAGCAAAGGTTCAGCAGAAACACAGACTGAGAGAGAGACAGTAGGGCCTGAGAAAGAGCAGCAGGCAGCCTGTGGTGGTACATTCAGAGCCAGGACAGGATGAGGGACCCCACGGGCAGGACAGAGTAGATGAGGCTTCAGGGGCAAGGGACAGAACCATCAAAACTGCCCACGGGGGCCACAGGCAGCCCAGTGCTGAGACAGGCACCCCCACCTGCTGTGCCCTGACTGCCCCAGTGCTGAAAAGCACTGGGCAGAAGTTCCTCCATGGGCTACTCCAGAGGAAACTTCCAGAAGCAGTCTGGGGTCTGACGAAAAGTGGGAACAAGGAGGAAGGCCTAGTGCCCCCGATGAGTTCCCCACTGTACCCTGCCACACTCTGCCTTGGAAATCGCTGCCCACCTTCCTCTCTGCCCCTGGAGGCAGTGCCCACACATCCACACCCCACACCTTGGGCGCTGCTGGAGGGGAAGGGCCTCTTCTCCCACACCCTCCCTAAACTATGTGCCCACCTCCTGGCCCATCCTCCACAGATGCTACTGGGAAGGGCCTCTGCATCACCTCCCAAGCATCAAGCCAGCCCCTCAATGAGCTGCTTCACCAGGGCTGTGCTGAGGGTTCCTGAGCCCCTGGGGCCTAGAATCCCACCTATAGAGGGTCACATTTGTGAGGTACACCCGGAGACTAGAGTCCAGCTTCATAGCTCTTTTTTTTTTTTTTTTTTTTTACAGGGATCCTGGGTCTAGCCTCAAGTCACCAGTTCTACCTTCACCACCTTTCACCTCTATAGGGCTTAGCCTCAGACCTGGAGCTTGGCCTTCCATACCTTTCAGCCATGCAGTAAACCCAGTGGTCTACCTGCGGCCCTACATTTCCTCCCCTCTCACCTGTCTAGCCTCAGACCTGGAGCTGACTCAGCCTGCACATACACACCCTCCATCTCCCAGGGGCAGGCACAACAGTGTTTCTGATCTGACAGAGAAACCAGCCCTATGCCAGCTGGCCAGCCCTGAGGGTCATGCCCACCACACCATTTGCACTGGTAGTAGGCATCCTTGCTGAGGGTCCCTGGCCTGAGAGGCCCTGCCGAAAGGTAAATGCTGCCGCCCTGCACAGGGCAGAGGCTCCTCAGTCGGCCCCACCTCCAGCCCCTGGCCAGGGGACACTAAGAGTCAAAGGTCCAAGCTCCACGCAGGCTGAGCTGTGGGGCCCAGGGCAAGGCCTGCTTACATGAAGGAAGACCAGAAGAGGGCCAGCCCTGGAAACACCCAGGAGGCAGAGGAGGGAGGGCTGGCCGGCTTGGCAGCTGGGTGGGAGCCCTGTTGGGACACGCCACACCTGGGAAGAGGCCCCAGCGTGGCTCTCCATGCAGCTGAGCCTGCGCAGAGCCAGAACCCGGTCCCTCTGGGCAGCTGCAGGCACTCAAGGAGAGAATGACCAGGACCGGCGGCCCTGGCTGTTTGGCTACTCCTGCTGCCCCAGCCGCTGAGAAAAGCAGCCAGACATGGGACCCTAGAGAGGCTCGAACTGCCTCAGGGCCAGCTGGCTTCACCCCCAGCCCTGCAACTGCCCCCAAGCTCACCCTGCCCCACGCAGCCCCCCTGCGTCCCAAACCACGGCGCTGCACTGTGGCAACACTGCCCCCACCCCCGACGAGGGAGCCTAGGGACCGCGCAGCCTGAAAGGGTAGGGCCCGGGGACAGAGCTCTTCCATGGCAAGGCCGGCCGGGGTCCTGGGGCGCCAGAGGTCAGGCCGCGTCCCGCGGTGCGCTCACCGTCGCACAGGAAGCCGGCCAGCCCCCAGACGAAGTCGGAGCAGAGGTGGCAGAAGGTGGGCTTGGTGAGCGTCACCTTCCGGAAGCTGTGGCCCGGTGCGGCGGGGCCCGGGGCTCTGGCGCCCGCTCGCTCCGGCCCCGGCCCCGGGCGTGCGCGGCCTCCGGCGCCCAGCACTGGGCTACATGCCGGGCTGCCGGGCCGCGGGGAGCTGCCGTCCATCCAGGCGCGGGTCCCGGGCTCGGCCGCCGCCGCCATCTGGCCCCAGCGGCTCGAGCCCGGGCGGACGCAGGCCTGGAGCGCGGGGAGACAGACGCCGCGCACCGCCCGCGCCTCTTCCGACTGCGCCGTCCAATGCGCAGGCGCGGGCGGGAGGGCCCGGGCCCGGGGGTCTGGAAGGCGGGGTCTATGGGAGGTGGGCGGGGCCTGAATGAGGTGAGGCGGAGTCTGGGGCGGTGGGGCGGAGACTGGGAAGGTGGGCAGGGTCTGAGGGAAAAGAGAAAGGGTCTGGGGGAGGCGGGGCGGGGTCTGGAGGGGTGGGACGGTGCCTGTGGACCGGCCCCTCTGCGGATGGAGAGGCGGAGTCTAGCGAGACGGGGGCAGGGCCTGCCCTCGGGGCGGTTAGGGGGTCTGCAGAGCTTGGGTCCGAGCCGCACGGGCCCGGCGGACCCGAGAGGGAGGTGCTCTGCGTAGGCTCGGACTGACCGCCTGTACTAGCTCCGCGACACTGGACACGAGATTTTTGCACCTGCGGTGTTCATGCCCGGAGCCGTGAGGACAGACGCCTTTCTGGCTAGTCGTGGATCCTAGCAAGAAGGAGAGAAGCGGCCCTGTCAGGCACGTCCCGGCGGTTCAAAGGTCCAGACCCTGCCCTCCGGCCTGGTCCGCCAAGGTCTGGAGAACAGGAGAGCCCAGGGGCGGGACCTGCAAAGTCCCAGGAAGCGAGATTTGCACTGAAGCCGCCCTGCCACAAACCTGGTCACTGTCCCCACCACGGATAAGGGCAGCGGAGCCGCGCTGTCCCTGCCGGTGAACAGGGAAGATCCCTAGTGGGCACTACGTGACTGTCCCTGCCTGTGAACAGGGATGATCCCCAGAGGAACTCTCAGAGCTGGTCAAGATCCTCACCCGAGCCTCCTCGACCACCCTTTCCTCTATGGAAAGACCTGTCCATGGCACTCCCAGCTCTGGAATCTGTGAGCCTAACACGCAGAGGAGGGGAAGCCCCAACACGCACACCTGTGTCTTGTCTTGATGATACTGGCCCGGCTGGTGTGGGTCACCCTGCCTCCATTGCCAGCAGCACTTGGTGGGGTCCCTGCTCCTGTGGGCCTGACCTGTATTGGAGCTGGGGAGGCCTGCAGGGACCAGGAAGGACAAGCAGCAGGATGGTGGTGGGGGGGGAGCAGGGAGGGGCACACCAGGGGAGGAGAAAGTCCAAGGCAGGACTGCTACAGAGGAACTGCAGGGAATGTGCTGGAACCTCAGAGCAGGAAGTCACAGGCCTGCTCTTACAGGGCTTTGCTCCAGGGGGGAGGGGCTACCTGCCCTTCTGTGTTCAGGAGAGAAGGACCCATCAAAGAAAGGAGAGCAGGTCCCTGAGAAGCTGTTGTATGCATTTGGGGTGGGGGAGACTCCGTCCTCTGTCCCTTCCAGCCTCATTCTCAGGCTCCAGCAATGGGCCGGCCCCTGAGCAGAACCCAGGATGTAGGGGATGCAGCCTGCCCTCCTGGACCAGCCTTTGGGGCAGGTGGACCATGAACTGAAGGATCAACAAGCTCAGAAATGCCACCACTATGGGGCGGAGGACCTGGGGCTGAATGACCAGGAAGCTGAGGGAAAAACATGTAGGTGGGGGGAGGGCATCAATGCTGCTGCCCCTCTCACCCTGCAGCCCTCCCCTCTGCTCTGTGCCCTCAAGCCAGCCTGGGTCTCCACCCGTCCTCTCTCCTAGTCTCTTCGGCACCTGCTCTGGCTTGGGCCAGACCACACCTGGACCTGCCATCAAGCAGGTACCAGGCCCCACCTGCTTCTGGGTGGGGCTGTAACCCCTCCATGTTGCCCTCAGGAGGTCAAGTTCACTGAAGCCCACTCCCAGAGCCCACTCTGCCTGTGACTTCTAAGGAAGAGCAGTACCCACAGACATTCCTTTCTCAGAAGTAGACATCTTAAAAAGGACAACCCACGTCCAACTGTTTCTGCCAGAACTGTAACTGTCTTCTGACCCAACATGTTAATTCGAATGGCCAGCAAATGATACTTCCATCAATCCCTCCCACACACGAGCGTCCAGGAATGTCTTCCAGAACAATCAACAGCTTGTCGCGGAAGGCGCCTTCAAACTTCAAACTTCTGCCTGCACACAGAGCCCTGCAGATGGGGACTGTCTGTCCCCACGGCCTTTGGGAGTGGCCTCTTTTGTACAGGCCCCTCAAGGCTGTGACCCCTCCAATACTGAGGATTGAACCAAAGGGTGTTTTACTTCTGAGCTACACCCTCAGCCCTATTTTCTCATATATATTTATATATATTTTTTGAAATAGGGTCTTGTTAAGTTGCTAAGGGTCTTGCTAAATTGCTGAGACTGTCCTCAAACCTGTGATCCTCCTGTCTCAACCTCGCATGTACTGGGATTACAGTCATGCACCACCACACCCGGTTTATCTACATTTTGTGTGGGGGGGTACTGGGGATTGAACCCAGGGGCGTTCTACCTCTGAGCTACACCTCCAGCCCTATTTTAGTTTTTATTTTGAAACAGGGTCTCAGTAAGTTGGGGAGGGCCTCACTAAATTGCTGAGGCTGGCCACGAATCTGCAATTCTCCTGTCTCAGCCTCCCAAGTACTGGGATTACAAGCATGTACCACCACACCCAGCT
>PVJS01023684.1:0-29365 GCA_004027185.1 Glis glis
GGTACCGGGGATTGAACGCAGGGGCGTTCTACCTCCACGCTACACCCCCGGCCCTATTTTTTTATACTTTATTTTGAAACCATGTCTCACAAAGTTGCAGAGGGCCTCACTAGGTAGAGAGAGAGAGAGAGAGCTGAGGCTGGCTGCGAACCCGGATCCTCTGGTCTCTGCCTCCCATAGTACTGGGATTACAAGCGTACGCCACCACGCCTGGCCCTATTAATCTTATTTTTAAAATAAAGAAACAGAAATACAAATAAGTAGGCAATTATTCACCATCACATTGCTGAGCAAAGGGCAGAACCTATGTTAGAAACTCTAAATTCTGTGCTCAATAACAAGTCTATCTACGTTGACTCTTATATACTCATTCCTTGCTTTAGGGATAATTCAATACATTTTTGTGCCATATATGTTTCTGTCTACAAAATATCTACAAAATTGTCACAAATTTTTATGACTATTGAAACCATTAGCTCCATTAATGGCTAAGTCATTTGTAATTTTCTTTGATCTGAAATGTTCTGAGTTATACATGAAAAACAGTTATGAATTACTCCATTTTTAGGAAATGGATATTTAAGATATTATGTTCTTCAAGAAGCATCCATTTTTATTATTTATTTATTTATTTGGTACAGGGGATTGAACCCAGGGGCATTCTTCCTCCAAGCTACACCTTCAGCCTCTTTTATTTTTTGTTTTGAAACAGGGTCTCACTAGGTTGCTGAGAATCTCACTAAGTTGCTGAGGCTGGTCTCAAACCTGCAGTCCTTCTGCCTTAGCCTCCGAGATTAAGATTTTTTTTTTAATATTTAACTTGCCACGTTGTTAAATGTTCTTTTTTTTTTTTTTTTTGCGGTACCAGGGATTGAACGCAGGGGCGTTCTACCTCCGCGCTACACCCCCGGCCCTATTTTTTATACTTTATTTTGAAACCGGGTCTCACGAAGTTGCAGAGGGCCTCACTAAGTAGAGAGAGAGAGAAAGAGACAGGGAGATTAAATGTTCTTAAATGTGCTTTTCCCATTCATTTCCTTGTTGGCAATTCTTGAACTCTTCTCAGCAATGACTATCACCTATTCTATCTTCAACCAAAAGTCACTCACTAAGATTAGTAACATCCTTTACAAGGGGAAATTGGAAAATCATTTGCTTTCCTTGATGCTTTTGACCTCTCTACACACTTGACATTTTGTTGTTGTTGTTGCTTAACTAGGTATTACTTGCTCTCAGTATTCTTTGTGACCTTTATTTCCAGAGAGTATACCAGAGCTAATAAGATACTAAACATAACTTGTCACAGAAGAAAGAAAGAAAGTGTTTGGCTACAATTGTAAGCAAGAAATGGATAAAGAACCATTTCTCCATTTGGGGGAAAAGATGACTAACATATTATCTACCATATGCACAGAATCTTAAAACTGACCTCACATGTTTCAACAAATGTTTAAATTTCTGAAGTGTCAGACTTCCAGATTATAATGTAAATTTATATTTTAATTAATTTTTACATAATCAGACATAGGAAAACACTCATGATTTAGTTTAACAACCCTATAAGTTAATAGGCAGATGAGGTGAAATTACAAAATTTCACTAACTTTTTCATTTTGAATCTAATATTTTTGAGTATTTATAAATAAGAATACAAATCCAAATAAACTATTTTCTCTCAACTCTTCTAAAGGATAATCTTCAAAGTCCTATTTGTGGTTGTTTAATCCTAATGTCATACAGGATAGACAAGCAGGTTTGCTGTGAATCTTCCCATGTGTAATCTTGTCTAGCTCCTTTCCTTTAGCTTAAAAAAGAGAAGTGAAGGCCATATTCAGGATTCACATATTGACAAAGATTTCATTCAAGGAATATAATGATTCACATATACATTAGATCAGTGATATCTGGATAGAAAACCATTTTAATTTACTATATTTGCATCCCCCCCAGAGCATAAGTTATTTTTAATCAGTGAAAGACTTCCACCCCACTCCAGCTGGAATAGACTTGGAGTAGAGGGACAATTTAGAAGCTAACTTAGCAATGATCATTAGGACTCAGTTGAGAAGACTAGGAATCAAGAGAAAACCAAGTAGAAAAGCTGCTAGATTTTACAAACGGCTTGTTTCAAGCAAATTTCATATTTTCCTAACTTAACCTCCATTGATAGAAAAATGAAAGAAAATTGTGTCCAACTGTGTTAGTCAGTTTTTCGCCATTGTGACAAAATACCCGACATAAGCAAATTTAGCTCACAGTGTCAGAGGTTTCAGTTCATGGTTGGCCAGCTCCATTGTTTCTAGGGCCTGTGGTGAAGCAGTGTATCATGGTGGAAGGGCATGGCAGAGCAAAGCTGTACACCTCATGGCAGAGAGGAGGTAGAGAGAGGAAGAGTCAGGAATAAAAATACATCCTTCAAAGACACGGCCCCATGATACACCTCTTTCAAATAGGCTCCATCTCCTAATGTCTCCATCATCTCTCAATAGCACCACTGGCTTGTCACCAGGCCTTCAACACATGAGCCTTTGGGGGACATTTCAGATCCAAACCATAATACCAAACTTTATTCTAGAAGAGGTATTATAACATATCTCCCCTAGTCACAAGTATCTTAATAAGCCCTAACAACAACATATCCAGATCATGAAAATCTTCTACCATGTACTGGTGGTAAAAGGGCTAAATGGTCCTTTTATTGCATGAAACTTTCCTTCCTCCAAATATCAAAAAGGAAAGAAAGAATTTAAAAGAAAAAGGAGAAATAAAAAAGATATTTTTTTGGAATCCTAGTTCCTGTTGCCAAAACATAATTATTTGATAGAAACATGTGGATGAACCAAGGGAAATTACACCACTCTATCTAAAATGAGAAGTGATTATCCAACTATAGAATGGATAGCTGAGACAATTATTTGGAGGTACTCATGGGGGGCAAAGTGTTACCAAAAATTAAAGAGGCTATTTAGTTTACACAAAGCCGAATGGCTAGAATTAGAGAATAGAGAAATAGTGAAAAATAATTGATTATTTTCCAAAAGATGAGTAAAGTATCCTGAAAATGGATACTCCTGACGCTACCCATTGTTGTCTAAATTTTAAGTAAGCTTCTATTCTTTGAAACAAGAATAATACTAGTGGAAATTTTAAATCTTTGTTGTGAGGATTAAATGAATGAATCTGTATAAGTGCTCACAGAAATGACTACCCCATCATAGACATATACTAAGTTTGCACTCAAAGTCTTTTATGTAGGACTCTGCTTTTCTAGTTGTTTAGAGTGAAATGTAGCATCTTGCATACCTACAATTTCTTATCCAAAATCTTTAATGTGAAATATATCTGGTAGTTCAGAAGTATTTCAATTTTCATATAGCAATACAGAGAGATTATGCATTGTATCTTTTGAATATCTCCAGTAGGGTTTGGAACAAAAGCCTGTACAAACATAGGCTTGGTATTTCTGCAGCAAAACATAAATGTTCACGTGAAGTGGGAAAAACAAAGACTGTAAATGGATCTTTTAGTTCAAGTCAGGTTTGTTCCAACAAACAAAATTAAGCCTTCTTTTAAGGAAGAAAAATCAATGTTTGGGACACTTAGAATATCAGTGTTTCAGATAAGGAATTGTTTACAAGTGTTTCTTAAATTTTTATTCTGTTTAGTTTTGATAGTTGGAATTTGGATATAACAGAATTTCAGTTATAAAAGAGAAGGAGAAGTTCCTGAGTAAAGAGACCAAGGTCAAAGAGGAAGCTTCCTTTCTGAGGGGAACAGGTGAAGCAGTTGTGTTACTTTCAGAACATGTAGTCAGCTGAATGTTGCCTTCCCAAAATTCCTATGTTGAAGCCCTGACTACTATTCTGTGATAGTCAGCTTTTCATTACTACAACAAAATATGAGATAACTTATTAAAAGGAAAGGTTTGTTTTGGCTCACGGTTTGGGAAGTTTCAATCAATGAGCAATTGGTGTTGTTGCTTTAGTCCCATATCAAGGTGGGGAGTACCCAGTGGAATAAGCTGATCATGGCTAGGATGTGAAAAAGGGAGAGGAGAGAAAGAGACCTGGGTGCTGTGACCTAAAACTTCCCACTGGTTTCCACCTCTTCAAGTTTTCACCACCTCCCAATAGTGCCATGCTGGGGACTAAGCCAGTCTTCGAGGGACATTTAAGATGAAAACAATAGCAAACTCAGAATGTGATTTCATGTGGTGATTAATCACCCTTTAAAGGATGATTAAGATAAAATGAGGCTTTTATCATGGGCCCTAATCCAATCTGACTGGTGTCTTTATGAGAGGAAATTTGGACACACAAAGAAACAGCAGGGAAGCTCATGCTTAATACCATCTAAGGACACAGCAAGAAGGCAGCCATCTACACACCCAGGCGAGAGGCGTTGGGAGAAACCAGAGCTGGCAATACCTCAAAGTCAGCATTGTAGACATCTAGCCTCCAGAACTGCAGGAAAATCAATTTCTGTTGAAGCCACTTACTCTGTGATAATTTGTTAAAGCAGCCCTAGCAAACTAATATAGGATACAACAGCAATTGTTCTCAGACTTTGAACACAACTAGTAGCCATAAAACTGAAACTCTAACCTTGCATTTTTAATCTAAGGTAATTATATAGATTCTTGGTAGCACAGTGTTTCTTAGGTATTAAAGAATGGTAAGTACCTTTTTCTGTTATTACGTAATCTCACTTACAAGTTTTAGATTGCATATGGGAAATGATGTAGTGACCATTAGTAAGGGACTGAGGTGGTGCTAAGATAGTAATAGAGCTCATCCCAAGAACTCCCCTCCACTGAGCTGAGTGAGGACTAATGTATGGAGAATTGTCTCCAAGTGGTTTGAGGAAAGTAAGTGAACAGAGAATGAACATAACATCAGATAACTGTCTTCCAAAGACAGGATGGGCAACCACAGGATGGGAAGAGCTTGGGGGTCTATTTCCAAGCTGAGAGAAGGAAAAGCAACAAATTTCTTCACAGAATAAAAGCAGTGTTTCCTTTGTAGGTTTATAGGAATTGAGTATGTTAGTCAGCAAAGCCAATAATTAAACATTTTTATAGTTTATACAGATTATTTATTCCACACGAAAATATAAACTTAAACAGAAAAGAAATTCTCTAAGATGTGAATAAGTATTATAATAATTAAAACGAGGTTTTCCTGTATATGTTTGAGGTGACAATTAGATTCTGTTTGTAATTAAGAGAATCATAAGAGTTCTCATTTATATATAAATAAATACTTCTCTGATGAAAGAAGGCTAAATCAGTTCAACCATCTGGATTAGTATTTTCCTTTTACATTAATAGACATAGTTAAAGGGCAAGAAATAATCAGTTACATACACAATTAAAAACAAGAGTAGAAAAAATCTGTAAGTTTGTTTAACAGTATAGTTTCAAAATAAAAATGTAAGGTAATTAAATGAATATAATTTGTTCCTGTTTTTTCAAATGAAATAATCTCCAGTGTAACTTATCCTAAAAACAATATATGTGTCTTATAAAAACAGAAATCTAAATTTATGTTGATTATAAAATCAGTCTTTCCATTGTAGTCCTTCCTGGTCTTTAACTCTGTAAAATAAGCTATAAAATTGCAAATTTTACTTATATGCAGATTTTTTAAAGACCATGAACAAAGAAAATATGTTGCATTCCAAAACCCCAAATTCATAATCCCCATTCATTTTACCTTGCTATACATAAGTTCAATGTTACAAAATCTACTGATCGCTACCTACTCTCTACCTTTCAAGACCTACCTTTCAATAACCAAGGCTGTATTTCAACATACTGTAAATATCCTCCTCTAATTTCCCCTCTTGGGAATCTATAAAAATTTTATCAGTAAAATGTTCTTCTGTTTTTGTTGTTGCACCGGGTCTATTAGGGTTATTAGCTTTGCTTGATCAATAGATTTTTTTTCTTTTATGGTCTTTTCTGAAGTCAACAGTCAAAAACTATGGAGATATGGTTGAGGTCCCTCTGTGGCCTGACAAGCCCTTAAACTAGAAATATGTTCCTCGGTGGTCTCTTCAGTCTCCCATTCAGGGGTCTCTCTAACTATAACAGTGAGGTGAATGCTGCTTGAATTATAACTTATAATTCGTTTTTCATCAGTCTCACAAATGCAAAGTTGCCACCTCTTAGGAATGAAAATGCTTTTTAGTAATCCTTTAGGTATCGAATCAACTGAAAACTCTTACTCTGAATGAAAAACCTGCTCTGTTACTTACAGCACTACCATTTGACTGTTTCTGTGTCTCTCATTATGAGTCAAGAAGAGGAAGTCTAATGCTGAGGACTCCTGAGTTCAAAAGGTCTTGTCACACTGGTATCTTTCAGACAGACTTTACCCTGATAACCTCTTCAATTCCTCCTTTTGACTTTCCTCAGTCTTGTCTTTGTTTTGTCCACTTAGTTTCATTTTGCTTGGGAAAAACAATTTGTTAGGCCCCCAACCTGGTCTTGGCCAGTTTCTTTTTTTTTTTTTTGCGGTACCAGGTATTGAACGCAGGGGCGTTCTACCTCCGCGCTACACCCCCGGCCCTATTTTTTTATGCTTTATTTTGAAACCGGGTCTCACGAAGTTGCGGAGGGCCTCACTAAGGAGAGAGAGAGAGAGAGAGAGAGAGACAGGGAGACAGAGAGAGCGAGAGCTGAGGCTGGCCACGAACCCGGATCCTCCGGTCTCCGCCTCCCAAAGTACTGGGATTACAAGTGTGCGCCACCACACCCGGCTGGCCAGTTTCTTAAAACAGGAGATATCCTTAATGTTCATCTTTATTTGGTCCTTTAGGTCAAACACCTGCTTACTTTTTATATTAACTCATGTGCATATATATGTGTGTAATGGACATAATCGCACCCACTACAGTATGAAATTGCCGTGTAAGTTTTAGGAAACTTTAACATGAACATGACTGTTGGAATTTTGCTTGATAGAATTGACTAGGATTCAAATTATTGTTTCAATTTGTTCTAAATATTCTTTCTTGTAGCTCTTTTGCATGTGGTGTGTGTGTGTGTGTGTGTGTGTGTGTGTATGTGTGTGTGTGTGTGTGTGTGTCTGTGTAGGGGAGAGAGAGAGAGAGAGAGAGAGAGAGAAAGAGAGAGGTTTCCTATATTTAAACTTCTTTTATCTTTCCACAGTGATGATCTCATTATCTATCAACAGTTGGCTTCCTCTCACTTGTTTTTCTCTCTCTTTCCTTTTTTTATCTGCTTCTCTTGGGAAATATTGTTTTGTCACTATATGCACATTTTAGATAATCAGTCAAACATTTCCAAAAGAGAGAGAAAAAACGTTAAACTGTGTGTGCTTCTTTGATTTTGTTTTCTCACTTGAGATGCTACTAAAACTATGTTCTTTTTTACTGACGTAGATGTAATAAGCTGAGTTTTGTTTGCTCTACATGTTACTTTTGAGTGGTTTCTCAGAATGGCAATGTTCTACAAACATAGATGAGATCTTCAAAATCCAATTTTAAGATCATCGATAAAATATGAAGATAGGAAAAATAGCTTATAAAACCTAAAGGCTTTAGGCACTGCCCTCTGTAAACAATGTTATGAGTGGAAAAAGTAATTATTTTCCTCTCATCTGTAACATGAAATATGAAATTTAGGATTTTTGAGGCAAAATGATGAATTTCACGTAGATTTTGTTGCCCTCTTAGAAAGGTGTCATCTCAGAACCAGTTTAGAATAAATTCTATAAGAGGTATGCTTGGCATAAGATATCATTGATTCTCATGATGTACACTAGTCCATGCTGATAGTAAAATCTCCCAGTAACATGACACTCAAATTGTCTCTGATAAAATCAAAGATGAAAATAAGAGCAGATGATATGAATAAGATGAGAAATTAATTATTACCATGTATTGTGGACTTCCTATATGCCTGGCACTACTCAAAGAGCTTTATACATATTAACTAAT
Organism: Glis glis; assembly: GCA_004027185.1. NCBI lineage: Eukaryota > Metazoa > Chordata > Mammalia > Rodentia > Gliridae > Glis > Glis glis. The sequence goes on from PVJS01023684.1 coordinate 7,966, forward strand.
TGTACCCTCTTAATAAGCTTTTGAAACAGAAATGGTTATTATGGTCTTGTAAAGTGTAATTCTTTCAATAAAATATTGATCCATAACTATAAAGATACTTCATTTTCTGTATTATCTGTAAATTATAAGAAGGAAAACAATTAGGAATATTTTGTTTTTTACTGAGTCTTTATAAAACTCATACTGTAAATAAATACATCTTAGTGGCAAACTATAAGCACCAAACCATTAAAACATTTTATTTACAAAATGATTATCTTTTTCCTGGTTTTTTTATATTTTAAACAAGAATATATTACTATCATATGTGTGTGTGTGTGTGTGTGTGTATGTATACATGTGTATAAGTGTGTATGTGTGTATGTGTATGTATATATGTGTGTTTATATATATATGTATATATTTAAAAGCTTATTATCACTGAAGTTATAAAAGAATATCTTATTCTATAAAACTCTACAGCAACCAAGAATAGGATACCTGAAGTTGAACAAAAGTAGAAAATTCAAACACCGTATTCTGAATATTAGAAAATAAAACAGCCAAATGAAAGCAAATTTTAGAGAAACTTATTATAGATAACTGGTAATCATGATCTTCTTGTGGAAGATTTTTTATTTAATGCACAAAACTATGAAATAAGTATAGTTATTCTTTGTAATTTCAAAATTACATGAAATATGAGACCTTAAGAGAACAATACCCCTTCAACATTTTTCACTAACTCTAATTTCCAAGAACAGTACACTTTCTTCAATTTTAGTTTTATTCTTGGAAGTCACATATTTTTCTTCATTCATCCCTTTAAAAAATAATTCTCTCCTGTGGTCTGTTGGACATGGAACAAGTTAAGAGTGAGCTTTCTTACCTCAAGCTTAATGTAGTCTTAAAACTGTCTGCTTGATAATTCTCATTAAGTTATAAATGGAAAGATAAATCAATGGTAATTTTTATTCTGTTCCACTTGAAATCATGCTTGTGCTAATATTCCAGGCAGACACATTATTTTGAAATTCAGAATGTAATTCATCTCATGCTCTGAATTTTTCCCTTTTGGAACCCAGAATTAAAAGTGTCTCAATTTCAAGTAGAAATATGTAATTTGTCAAGGTCTCTACAATACAAAATTATCCAATTGTATTAGAAAAGCATGAAGTCCATTATTAGAATAAAATAACTACCTTCCTTAATATATTTTATGTTTAAATAGTTCTTAACATAAATAAAAAATCCTAAGATATATGAAGTGACTAATGCACATAAATATTAGAGTTAGAACAATAGTATTTAAATAAACATTCGATTTTTCTAACTACCATTTACAATATTTCTGCTTAATTATGTCTCTATGTCTTAGAGGTTCATATTATTCATAATTCCCCATTTGTGGTTCTCAGACCAAAAAAAAAAGAAGAAAAGAAGATCAGACCACTGTAATAGAACAGAGAAAGTCAGTGAAACATTATAGACTATTGAACAGATAACAAGCTCTAAGACATGTTCATGCTTTTCTTTAAAAAGTCACATTCATAAATCAACTATTTTAATAAATTTAAATGTCCACTTTTTCCTAACTATATGTCCATCAGAGTCTATCTGTACTTGCAATTCCACAAATAAAAGTGTTGTTTTTTATTCTTATACCAGTTGCATGGTCAAATATTATCAACTGAACAATTTCTAAAACACAACTGGAAATTTTTCCAGTAAAGGGATGAGTAGATCTATAATGCTTTTTGATAATTTTTATAAAGAATGATGCTGGATGTATTACAAGGGCTAATTTTTCTTTCTAGTGTTTAAGAAGCATATTTATATTCTGATTTATGAGTATAAAACAATTTATTTACAATATTAAAGTTTAACAATACTAATCTTATCTTCAGAACTCCAGATGAAGAATGGCAACATGATTTCTGCTTACTTTGTTCATCACTTTGGAAAATCTGAGCTCTGCAAATTAAAAGCAATCCTTGATCATTATATACTTGCACTTTTTTTTTGTATAGTCTCTATCACTCTGGAGTCTCTGTAACTTCCAATTCCAGAGCCACAGTTCAAAAGTTCCAAAAAACTGTCTCTCACATTAGTTTATCACATTCAGTAGAGTTTCTAAAGCTAAATATTTAATCCTGATTTGAAAGTCCAACAATAACAAATAGTTCTTTTTATTCGTGATTCAAAATTACATATCATGTGTATTTAGACCTGTGATATAAGATATTCAGAATACTGATGGCTGGGCATTTTTTGAGGTAAAGTGGAAGTGGAGAAAATCTTCCATTGAAAATGAGTGTATACACAAATGTGCACCCAGGCAAATCTCTAATAAGTTAACAAATGTTGTATTTTTGAAGATATAATAACATTTTAAATAAGAGTATCATACAGTCTTTTAAAGGAGCTGGTTATACCTTAGTTTTATCCACATGTAACAATAAAAGTACTGTAGAAGAGAAAAATTCCTTGAAAAAAGAAATGTAATGATTTGCCCATGTGTTTTACCCAATGTAGCTTCACTGAGGTGTTTCTGAGTTGCAAAACTCCTCTGCAGGTAGGAATTGTGTTTATAATTACTTACAAATATCTGTTAAACAGCATGTCCCTAATCTTCCATTTTGAAAAAGCTTATTATTATCTATTATGACCAGCCTCCTTGCTTTACACACACATTATGTATGCATAAATATGCAAAAATAATAATATAACTGGAGTTTTATATGCAACTAATAACTACCTTCAAATATTTCACAATAATGCAAGCAACTTACATGCTACCCGTCTCTAGTTCCTTCAGTGAAACAATTTATATTTAACCACTTCTTAATTTAGATTTTTATATACCATTTAACATTCAAATCTGGTTTTCCTGCCTAGCAATTAGCTTTTTAATAGTATTCACCACTTAGCAAAATAGCATATTACTGCCTGCTTCAGTTTTCCATGCATGCTCTAACTGTTGTCATTCCCTCAACGAGTAAATAGAATGTTTTAAATGGCATTCCATAAACCTTCTTATAAATATTTAGTAATAGGCCCTTAGTATTACATCCATCTGCAACTATTAGGAAAATCTGTCATTTGAACTAAGTCAAAGTAATTCATCTTAAGAAGTAATCATTGTTGTTAAATATCAATAATGATATCATTACAAGGGAAAGACTGTTTGGAGGAAGAGTTCCTTCCTCCCTCCCTCCCTTCTTCCTTCCTTCCTTCCTTCCTTCCTTCCTTCCTTCCTTCCTTCCTTCCTTCTTTCCTTCCTTCCTTCCTTTCACTTTCTTTCTTTCTTTCTTTCTTTCTTTTTCCTTTTTTTTCCAGTACTGAGGATTGAACCCAGGGGCTCTCCACCTCTGAGCTACACCCCTAGCCCTATTTTATTCTTTATTTTGAAACAGGGTCTCACTAAGTTGCACAAGGCCTCACTAAGTTGCTGGAGACTACTGCAAACCTGTGATCCTCCTGTCTCAGCCTCCCAAGTACTGGAACTACACGCATGCACCATCAGATCCGGCTGGAGGAAGAGCTATTTTTTTTTTCTTAAATCCACACATTAAAATTTAGCATACTCAAAAGTACACTGCATATCTTAATAATGGACATATATAATAGAACACAACAAATAGGAATCAGGGAGATATGAGTCGCATTTCCTAAGCAAGAGAGATCACAAGGCACTTAACAGAGCAAATACGGTCTTTGTCTCCAGTTCATCCACCACTGAGCCTTGACGGAACAGTTTCTCGACACACTTCACCCTAAAGTTTCTTGCCATAAAGCATATTAGATTTCACAGAGAAAGCTAAAGTGAGTGGTTAGTTTGAATGGAAGATGTGTAAATAAACCAGTACCTCCCCAAGTAGAAGGAAAGTTGTAATTCTGAATTTTAGTAGTTACATTTGCTATCTATACATGGACTGAAAGTGACAAGCAGAGAAGGCATTACTGGAGTATTAATTTCATGATCTCACCTTTTTTTACATTTTCACTAGCCTTGGAAAGAAATCCCAAGTCAAGGTTGACCTCTCCATGAACATGTGTATATTAAATGATTAAAAATTTGACCTTTACACAAATCACAAAATAGTTTTGAGGATATATTTTAAAATTTAAAGCACACTATTGACAAGTTCCATACCCATAAGCACATTTATAATAAAAATAAAATCAGAGGAAACCAGAAAATAAGCAGTAAAATTTAACAGGCATTATTTTCAATAAAAAGCAACCATTATGCTTTCTAAATTAAAATGAAAAACTAAAAATACTAATAAAATGAGTGCAGAATTTTGCCCTGGCTTAGCAATGCCCTCACATGCATAGATGCGTTTAAGTTTTCCTTTTATTGACACAAAATTGCTATTAGACTAGGAAGCAGTAGTGAGAAGTTGAGTAACTTCTCCTTCGTCTGACCCCAAAGGCTTTATTAAATCAGCACAGGTGAGTTGTGGGGTACTGCTTGGTGTGAAATGAACTTAGGAAGGGATACTCTCAGTTCTTTAAGTAGATCTACATTGGTGCTATCTGAGGGAAAGCAGTTGTCAAAACTAAAAGGCTCTGAGGACTTCCTGACAGAGTGCTTATTTCCTTCAGTCATACTGAAGATCATGTTCTTACTAACTTGCTCTCCTACCACATGAAAAATGCTTAAAGATGCATCTCTATTTTCCTTCTCAAGCTCTTATGCTGATGTGAGCCAATTAGTATCCTGCAAAAGAAATAGAGTCTTCCAAATAGAAAACAGCAGAGAACGGGAAAGAGGCCCTAAATGCTAAGTTTACTAGGAACTAAACTGTCAAATACTAAAAACACACATATAGAAATTAAAACAGCAAGGAACAGGGCAACCACCACTCAGTTAATGAGAAGAAGTCTACTAGTACAGAAAGAGAAGACACAAATGGTGAAGAGGGTAAGGTGTATTTTCTCATTTTGTAAGAAAAAATACTTTCACTTTGGCCCCCAAATTGTAATGTAAATAGCATCAAAAGAATGAACTTTTTTTGTATAAGAGAATATATTGATTTACTGAATTAAATATATAGCCCTTCCCACACCTCACAGCAATCTGTATTACAAAATCAGGTACAGCATTTGCGTGTTTATCATGGAAAGAATTTTAATTGATGTTGTCTTCCCTCTGTTAGAATCCAAAAATAATAATGCACATACCATGATATTATATTTGGTACTATTAAGAGCTTCACTTCTTTAAAACCATCTTAGATAATCGGCAGTAAATAAGTATTTAAATCTCTATCATTACCAGAGCATTTTCAGACTAACAATGCACCCCAACCTGGTACCATACGTCCATGTCCTTCTGTAGGACAGTGAAGAATCCCAAATGTCATAAAATATTTGCATTGTTGGAATTTTTCTAATTTCTCAGAAAATCATTTTAAATATTGCATTGTACTGTTGACTTAAAAAGGCTTTTCTGCAGCCTCTGGAGAGCCATGCTGCTGCAAAAATTCATTCCAACATAAACAATGCTTCCTTAAACCAGAGACACAGTGTTTTCTTCAGCTTCAGAGTTAGTATGAGCATGTTCAAAACATACTTTTGCCAGAATGAATGGGAGCATGTTCGTGAAATTCTTCTCAACACATGTCCCATCACCATTATCAACATCATCAATTATCATCACATCCTGCACCACGTCCTTCTTCTCCCCTATCCTTTTCCCTTAAACATTCTTACCTCTCTTCCTCCTTGTGCTGCCTCCAGTCTTTTCAGGTTTAAACCCTAAATGGGAAAAATATATACATATTATTGTTGACAAAGAAGAAGTAGCTAACATTTAGCACTAATGCAAAAAACACTGAAGCGCAGGAAATAATTCATTTAACAGAGAACATCTGGATATAGGTGAATATCTCACACATATGCACATAGGTGTGTGGGGGGATGCCCGTGTAAAGCAAGTCTTCGAAGGTGGAGCTAATGCATCTTTTTGTAAACCCTAATACCATATGTAAAACTAAAATTCAATGCATGCATTCTAAGCAATGATTCCCTGCCCTTTGTTGAGACCACAATCTAGAAGGTGCTGTCTAAACTTGAAGTAACAGTTGCATATGTACTATGGTGGTAAGCTGCTACTACCTTCCACCCCACCTGGCATATTAAATGGGTTGATAAAAAAAGCAACAATAATCCTTATAGCAGTAGTGGTCATCTAGAAGATATTCAAGATTTTATTTTTTACATCACATATTCTTAAAATAGTCAGGATTTAATCCCAACAAAGGATATTCCCCTGCCATCGTAACTGCTGTCCATAGTAGAAGGGAACAATTCACTGTACATCCTTAATACACACTATGTTTAATTGAAAGAAAGAAGAGTTCATCTTTTTTTTAGCAAGTGAGTAAAATGTGCTTTGGGCACAATACAGAGAAACAAAGACTGATCTATCTACCATCTTTATCTTAACTGAATTAAATATTATTTAGTAAAATGATATAATGGAAAACTGATTTATTCTCCTCCAAACTGAATAAAAGCTTCAATTCCTTTTATTTTCCCTGTGGTTGCTTTGTATATAGGCAGGGCAATGAGGAAATTACAAAAATTGTGATCCTAGAGTACTTAATTCTTTTACCTTCCTTCCTTTTTCTCACCTTCTATTCTTCCTCCCTTTTTCTTTTCCTTTTCCCCTCCCTTTATATTTTTACAGTGCTTATTTATGAGCCAGACATTGTGCTAAACATTGGAAATATCAACTCAGACAATAGTCACCAAAGTTCAGAAAATCATTGGCATAAACAAATGTGAAGATAACTCTTCAGGATAATGACGTCAGATATGAAAAATTTTCTCTGATAATAAAAAGAGAGATGTCAGTTCTTCCTAGGAATGGATGTGGGCATAGAAGAGACAGAGGAGAATCACATGGGACTGGTCTCAGCAGCTGAGGAGGGAAAGGACAGAAGGAAAGATCAGGTACAAGCTATACACATAGCTGCTCATGGCCTGGTGAGTGGATTAGCAGCAGAACATCACTGGGAAACTCCTGAGAAGTACAGAGCCTCAGACTCTACTGCAGACCCACTGGGCAACAAAATGCACCCTAATACAATCTCCATGTGATTGGTAAACACACCAATGCTTGGGAAGCACTGCTCTAAGGGGTCAGGCAAGGGGAGTGGTTTAGTTGTCATATATAGTGAGTTAGGGAAAAAGGAGGGATGGAAGAAAACAAGGCTGGAAAAATGGTGAAGTGCTTACTTGGATAGCAGTTTTGGGAAACTTAGAATAAAATTTTTATATTAATAGAAACAGACAAAAATGAAGGTTCACATATTTTTAGAATTTAGCCTGTATCTTCATTTCATTTTCTCCTTTATTTAGAGATGCAATCAGACAAAGGGGACACTAGACAAAGGAGGAGAAGCCCTAGTGGAGTGATGGAGGAGGCCTAAGGGAGGGAGAAAAGTCAATAAAGGAAACACTTCAATGGACATGATGAACATACACAAAATTATCAATTCCAATCTCAGTCATGTGTGGGAGGGGAGGGAGTGGGCTGGGAGTTGGGGGAGGCTTACTGAGTGCTGTGTGCATGTATGTCTCTATCACTCTGAAGATCATCATGATGTATGATTACAATGCACCGATTAAAAAAATTGCCTACAATATTCAATATAGTCACATGATGTGCAGGTTTGTGGCTGAGGAGGAATAGACTATCCCATACAGCCTAGGTATAGTAGGCTATATCATCTAGGTTTGTGTAAGGTATTCTATATGATTAAAAAAAAAGAAATGCAATCAGGGGAAATTGTGTGTGTGTGTGTGTATATACATATATATATACACATACATATATAATTATTTATCTTTATTATAAATATTTTTAATGTTTAACTACAAAGAAAGAATAATTGTTTGAGGTGATGTGCTAATTACTATGATTTTATCCTTATACAATGCATGCCTATTATCAAAATGTCACATGTATTCCATAAAGTTGTGAAAGTATAATGTGACATTTAGATGTAAAATAAAATATAAAAGTTGAGATTATATATATATTCGTGTGTGGATTGAACCCAGGGGCATACTACCTCTGAGCCCAACCCCCCAGCCCTTTTTTATTTTTTCTTTTGAAACAGGGTCTCACTAGATTGATGAGTCTGGGGCTGGCCTCGAACCTGGGACCCTCCTGGGTCAGCCTCACAAGTATTGGGATTACAGGTGTGCATCACCACTCCAAGCTTAAAATACACACATTTGTTCCATGTCTCTAAATAATTTAGCAGAGCTTTGGAAAACATAAATTTAACATTTTTCATAAAACCAGTAAGAATTTTTATTTAAGTCAAAGTATTTATTTATGATGAAAATTTGAATAGTACAAAACTTTAACTACGGATTTATATTGTCATACACACATCTAGTTAAAAAATTATGGACCTGTAAGAAAGATATGCTAGGAGCCGGGCGTGGTGTCACACGCCTGTAATCCCAGTACTTGGGAGGGTGAGACCGGAGGATCCGGGTTCATGGCCAGGCTCAGCTACTTAGTGAGGCCCTCTGCAACTTCGTGAGACCTGGTTTCAAAATAAAGAATAAAAAAGAAATAGGGCTGGGGGTGTAGCTCGGAGGTAGAAGCCCCTGGGTTTAAACCCCAGTACCACAAAAAAAAGAAAGGTTTGCTAGACTTAAATATTGTTTATCTAGCTTTATATTTTGGAATTTAAGAGAAGACTATTAAGTTAACTGTTTTTTTTTTATTTTGGTCATGCAATGAAACAGGAGTGCAATAGTTGAGTTATTAGTATTTCATAAGTATAAGGAAAATAAATTATAGGCTAAAATGATTTTCTTTAGTGGTAGCATTTATGTTTAAACAGTTTTCAGCTTTTGTGGATGTTTAAAAATATTATCTCTTCTTATATAAAACTCATTTTTTGAATTGTTTGTATAAAACCATAAGAACATAAATATTATCTAAGCCCATTTATGGAAAAATAGATATTACTCTGTTGACACTAGAAAATATTCTAGAATTGACCTGTCAAATCAGGTATTTTTATAAATAAATATAAACAAATGGATCCTGGCTTCTGAGTATAGAAAAATCATCTGTACTTGCAGGACACATTTTGAAGAGCCTAAGTTTCATATAAAAAGGATATGAAAAAACATATCAAACATCTCTTTAACCTGGAAGCTTATGCTAAAACAATTCTGAAGTGGCATTCATCTCATAATTTTTAGGATCTGGGTGCTTTTGAATTCAGAGTGATGTGAGTTTAAATATCTAGTTTGACACTTTCTTGCGTATGTACTACAATAAATTTAATAATATATCTCAACATAATCTTTTGTGCTTAAAAATGTAATGAATATAGTAGCTATGTCCTGTGTTTGCCATGAAGATTAAATGATAAAACTTGTGCATCACTCATAGCAAAGGGCCAGGGACAGTTTATGACAAAAGGGTAATTATAGTCTTTTCTTCTTCTCTTCTTTTTTATCCTCCTATTCTAGTTCAATTTGAATAAAACACTCCCATTTTTGCCTTTTGTTTGAGTAATGCAAATTATGTAAGAGAATTTATAAATAATAGAAAATGAGAATATTCATATTAAATAGGCAAGTATTAAAAGATTTTTTACACAAATATTCTCTGATATTTTTGTGACAATCTTTTGAGGTCAGTATTATTTTCATATTTCTTGGGGGAAATGGCCATTATTTCTTCAGTCTTTCTGTTCCTCGGTTTTTCTACCATCCATTTCTGGAATTTAAATTAAATATTAAATTGCTTGTTGTCCCATGTATCGATGACACTATTTAATTTGTAAAGTCTTTTCTCTTGGTGCCTCATTGTGCATATATTCCATGGTTACATCTTCAAGTTCCTTGATATTTTTTCCACATAGTGTCTAATCTGCTGTTAATTTCATTCAGTGAAATTTTTATTTCATATCTGGATAATTCTATCGTTTGTATTTTTTTCATTATATTGTTACTTTTCCTTAAATTTTCAACATATTTGTATTTATATTTTTTTGAATGTCTTATCTCTTTACCACCTATCATTTCCAGGTCCATTTCTATTGACTGAATCTCTCCTGGTTTTGAATCTCATTTTACTATTTCTTCTCTTGAGTAATATTTTATTGGTTTTAAATATTGTGAATTTTATTTTGTTTAGCACTTTATTTTGTTGTACTCCCTTAGACAGAGTTAGATTTGTTCTTACAGAGGGTTAAGTTACCTGTTAGTCATACTCATTACCTTGAGGTTTTAATATCCTACAGAATGGGAGAAGATCTTTGCCAGCTATTCCTCTTATAGAGAATTACTATCTAGAATATACAAATTACTTAAAAGATTTAACATTAAAAAACAAATAACCCAATCAAGAAATGGGCAATCTAACTAAATAGATACTTTGCAAAAGAAGAAATACAAATGGCCAATACATACATGAAAAAATGTTCATCATCATTAGCAATCAGGGAGATGCAAATCAAAACTACACTGAGATTCCATCTAATTCCATTCAGAATGGCAGTCATCAAGAAGTCAAACAACAATAAATGCTGGCAAGGATGTGGGGAAATAGGAACTCTTCTACATGTTGGTGGGATTGCAAATTAGTACAGCTGCTATGGAGATCAGTGTGGGGATTCCTCAGAAAATTGGGCATGGACCAACCATATGATCCGGCTATACCACTCCTCTATATATTTTCAAAATGACCGAAATCAGAATATTATAGTAATACATGTATATCCATTTTTATAGCAGCACAATTCATAATAGTCAAATTATGGGACCAACCCAGGTATCTATCAACAAACAAATGGATCACAAAATTATGGGATATAATAAAGAAGAACAAAATTATGTCATTTGCAGGAAAATGGATGGACCTGGAGAACATTATGTAAAGTGAGATTAGCCAGTCACAGAAAGAGAAGGGTCATATGTTTTTTCTAATATGCAGAAACTAGGGAGTAATTGGTATATAAGAGGAACTTTAGATAATGGAGAAGAAACTCCATTTAAGGGAAGGAGGTGGTTTGGGGGAGGAAGAAGGAGAATAAATGAAGGAAACACTTCTACTGACATTATGTACGTATGTGAGAATACCAATGTCAATCTCAATATCTCCTATGGGGAAGAAGGGAGTGGGGAGGGAGCCAGGGGAAAGCCTACCAAGTGCTGTATGTATGTATGTCACTATCACTAGGAACTACATTAAATTGTGAGACTATAATGCACCAATAAAACTATTAAATTTTTTCAAAAAACTAAAATGTTTGGAAATGGCTGAGCATGGTGGTGCAAACCTGTAATGCCAGTGCTTGGGAGCCTGAGACAGGAATTCATAGCCATGAGACTAGTCTCAGCAACATAGCAACTGACTCTCAGCAACGTAGTGAGAAGGCCCTGTTTCAAAACAAAAATAAAAAGGGCTGGGGTGTAGCTCATAGATAGAATGTCCCTGGGTTCAATCCCGAGTATCAAAAACAAACAAACAAAAAAACACAAAACAATGGAGGTGGTGAATCTGAAAGAATCTTCAGAGTTAATTTATCCATATTACTAAGGCTGGACCCCTCTCTACTCTCTCCTGAATACCCCATATACTCACTCTGGCTGATAGAGACTCACAAAATTCCTAGGCCAGCAAGAGCTCTGGGGATGTTCCTACTTACAGTTCCCTGGTCATTACTGTTTTCTAGAGTGTTCTTTTCCTGGCCAGTTGGAAGTTCACACTACATATGCATATGCCAAGACTGACTTTCAAACAAAGACTCTGCTACCAAAAACAAATAAACAAACTCAGGAAAGCCCCTATGCAGATTTCTAGAGCTCTTTTTCCCATGTAATTTTCTCCTATCTCTTACAAAAAGTTGAGCTAACTTGTTCTCTCCAAACTGAGACCTCTTTCTTGGCAACTACAAAATTTAAAGACCATGAACTTCTGTTTGAGGTGTCTCTCCACGGACCATGTTCCAAAAATTGCCTCCAGGCAGGAATCCAGGTGTGGTAACTTTCTCTTTATTTGTTTCCCTTCTCTCAGGAAGTAAAATGCTACCATACCTGTTTTTCAAAGTCCGAAAATTGTTTCACATATTCAATCCAGCTTCCTAACCATTACAGCTGGAGGGCAAACCTTATAGACATTATTCCTTTGTGAATAGAAACAGAAGTCAGAGGAAGAATTATTTTAAGCTTATTTTTTCAAAGGCAGAAATGGAAGCTTACAAAATATAAATTGCATTACCTAAGTGCCAGATGTAGTAATTACAAGAGTCAAATTTAAGCTAATATTTTTAGAGATTTAGATCGCAAGTTCATCCTTTCATCCTTAGTTGAATTTCTTAAAAAGCTCAAACCAGTCAAAATGTTTAATGTGTTTTAGACTTATGGTTACACAAATTTATTTTAACATGAAATGCATGCATGAGTCATGATGATTCCTGAAGGCAACATAGTGACTAGTAGGACCTGGTTATCTAGACTTAATAAAGAAAAAAAAATCTGGGCTTTATAAAAGCCCATTTGCATGGCTTCAATATGGATTGCCAATGTATAAATGACCTATATATACTATGCAAAAAGCTTGGGCATAATTTTAGCTGCTACATTACATTTATTTATTTATTTAGTTAGTTAGTTAGTTATTGTATTTTTTGGCACTGGGGATGGAAACCAGGGGCATTCTACCTTTGAGCTATACCCCATCCCCTTTTTATTTTTTATTTTGAAACAGGGTCTCACTAGGTTGCTGACAGTCTCACTAAGTTGCTGAGGCTGGTCTTGAACCTGTGATTCTCCTGTTCCAGCCTCCAAAGTACTGGGATTATAGGCATGCACCATCATGCCCAGCTTAGCTGCTACTTTATTGAAATAACAGTTTTTAGGTTGAAAAACTAAGGTGGAGCATCTGATGGAAAGAATTTGGGAGCCACATGGACAGAGAATAAAGATCTATGAAGATTCTCCATATTGTAACACAGCCTTGGGCAAGATTGTTTTTCAGTGGAGAAATCAAACGATGTAGGGTTTAGTGAGATTCAGCAAGAATTCTTGAGAAATGATTTGGGAGATGTTAATCTTAACTGATGGCAGGAATTAGTCTGATGAGTATTATAGAAAAAACTAAGTATTTGATTTAGAAGGTCAGGTGACTCAAATGGGGAAAGCGATTAATAAAAATATCAACTGAGACTTGCAACCTCTGCTAGAAAAATCATAGCAATCTTGATTTTTCTGACTCTTGCTCTAGCGACTTGGTCAATTTGCTTTGGAAGATCAGAGTATAATATCAGCCCAATTAACTGAGTAATAAGACAAGTGATATTTTAAAAAGAAATATTAATCTCCAAGAACCCAAACCTCTTTTCTGTGCATTTACATATATACCACACAATGAAAAATATTTTGCATTTTTATTGTTTGTATAATTTCCACTAAAACAAATATTGAAATAATGCAGAAAAAAGAAATATGTTTTAATTCTATTCACTGAGACAAGCTGGCTCTCAGAAGGATTTGAAATAAAAACATAAACAATTGATGTGTATATATTTAAATATATGTCTGTATTGACTGACATAACTAATATAAGTTTTACAAAATTTTAATTGATTTAAAATTCACTTCATTATTCTTCAACAGTGTAGATATAATATTTATCTAGCATATCTAGAGTCAATCACATTTCAAAATACTCTGGGGAAGATGGTTGGGAAAATATATTTCCTTCACTATACGTATTTCCTCACTAGAGAATATAACTCCTTGCATTGATCAAAATTAATCATCTGAGACCAAACCAAAATGTTATAAATTGTAGGTAGGGAAAAAACTACCCTGAAGCAAATGTTCTGCACTGTGCTAAATTAAGATGGTTTAGAAAGGCATTAAGAAGGAAAAGCTATTAACTGAAAAAATAGAATTTCCTACCAAAATCTCTCCTACATTCAGACATCTGAGTGAATACCCACAATGACTGTGTCTGGCTAACGTGAGCATATGGGGAGAGATCTTCCCCTTCATTATGATTACAAACCATTCTGTGATTGCTATCATGTCCTTAGGATTCCCCCTGCTTCCCTATAAACAAACAAACAAACAAATAAGAATCAGAAATATACTACCCAATATCTTCAGATTTGGTTGGTTTGTTTTTCTGATATGGGAAAATATGAAATGGACAGATGGAAGAGATGTTTTATTTCTAGCACTGCAGGGATTTCATTGTGATATATTTTATTAAAATATAGAAACTAGTTATGGTTTAACTGTATAAAATTGTAATTAATTATTAAAAAGCTTCAAATAACTCTATGACTTCTTAACATTTAGCCTCAGCTATGGAAGCACAGGAAAGAGTTAGAAGGAACTTTAAATAACTTGTAGTTCAACCTCTGCATCTGACAGAAAAGGAGACTTGCAGCTAGGAACATGATTTATATTAAGTGGTACTTTCAGCATTCAAATTCTGGCCATTTGGGTCCCAAATCCAGAACTATCTTTGTTTAACCAAATTCTTTTAGTAGCTCTATCATAAATCAATGTCTTAAAAGCTCTATAACTTTTGGAGCATTCATTAACCATTTCATGTACCAGATTCTACTGTTTTAAATTGAAATGTTTATATTGAATAAATGAGAGGGTCCATTATAAAGCAAAGTACAGTGCCTAGTCCCTAGTTAACTGTAGTGCACACTGAGCTTTATTAGTAGTTTAAGATGTTGTCGCTCTTGATGTTATAAAATGAAAGACTTTCCTACAGTTTTTAAAATACCAGTTTTTGAGTGTTCTCTATGAACTGAGCACCTTCCAAGTGTTTTACCTGTATTAATTCTTTTTACAATAATCTTATTACATGTTACATACTTCTTTACACAATATGCTGAAAGAAAAAATGATTTTCCAGTTGTTCTGCTGTTTTTCTTTGTTTGTTTGTTTGTTTTGTCTTTTTGGAACTGGGGATCGAACCCAGGATGCTGTACTTGTAAGGCAAGCGCTTTGCCAATGAGCTACATCCCAGCCCTTCTGCTCTGTTTTTGAACTGATTTCTTCAGACAAAATAAGACACACCACATTACCAGTTCCTCCTATCATTAATTTCACTGATCGGCTATGGCACATGGTCCTAAAGAATGTCAGGGTGTTAAATACCACTCTGTCTTCTCTGTGTCTGCCACCACATTCAAAGTACCCTGTTGGAGGATGAAGATAGGGTTCGGCTAACTGGGTCTTGTTTTACCTACCATGAAAACCACAGTGGGGTGGAGGGAAGACTGAGAGTTGTAATAGATGATCTCCACAGAGCTTTAAAATACACCTGTGCTATGCTTTCATTTTAAGATAGGTAGTTTGTTTCTCTTACAGGTTCTTGCTACGTATCTCTCTATTAAGACTTTTCAATGAAACTACTTAGGAAGTTAAGAAATTCCAACAAGTTTGAACATGGCTTAATACACATAGTGTCAGTCTTATTTAGTCTCTACATTCAAGGTGTTTTGTTTTGTTTAATGTGGGCATCTACTTTTTTCCTCTATCAGCTTTCTGTACAGACTCTAAATTTATTATAAAATTTCAATTACTTTTGATAATGAAAACTATACTTATGTATATGGATTTTTAACCTTAGCCTTATTTAAGATTCATTTTGTAAATGATAGTATTGAGGTGTGTGACTAGTCATAGGTTTACTGAATTGACTTAGAAATTCAGAACGTTTTCCAAGACTGCTTAACCTACTTAAAGACTGCAATAATTCACCTTTAGATGTAATTTCTAGTCTTCCTTTAATGCTAATGAACATAGTTTAAATATCTTTGTGATACTCTTATCTCTCTTTTACCTATTATATTAGGTTTTTCTTATGCAATGTTAAAATTGTAAGTAACAGAAATATCTTAAAAGCAAATGTTTGAAAACTATATGCCATTCATCAGAACCTGGATTTAGAGATGTCAAAATGTATGAAACTTTTCTTTTTTCTAATATCTATAATCCAGTCACTGGAATATGGGAATTGCTCTCCACCTTCCTTTTAAAAAATAAAGATATATTATTACTGTTGAACACTTTACCATTCCTCACTGCTGAAGTTCTATCTTTTTTAAAAGGGAAAAATCCCAACTTATTTTCTTAAGCAATACTGTATCCATACCAAAATATAATTCTAATGGTACACATATGCATATAACAAAAGTATTTACATTTACTGATTCTAAGTAGATGATAGGCACTAGGCAAAGTTCTTTACTTAAGTAATTTTTATTCTTTACAGTTTTACTATGTTGCAGATAATGCTGCTAATCACAACTTCTGTGATAGGGAAATTGAGGCAAAGAGAGACTAATTAACTTCCTAAAGAAGTTCAGCTGTAAGGACATAAATTTACATATTAAACCTAGAGCATCTGATTACAGAGCTCCTTCTGCAACGACCACATGTACTTCCTCCAAAAGTAACCAACTATTACTTTTTTGTGTATGTTGAGATGAACATCTAATTCGAATTAGATAAATATGTGTTTAATAAGTGAATGGTTGAGTAATTCATTAAATAAGAAAGCCTAATTCCAGAATTATACTAGGGTTCAAGGAATCAATCTAAAATATGTCGTTTTTTTTTTTTGCATTTTGAAGAAGTAAATGTAAGATAATAAAACACTGGTTTTAAATTCATTTAGGATTTAGAAATAACTGTGAAAAAAAAGTTAAGGTAAATGACATTGGATTCCAGAGTCCCTGATTCCTTGGAAAGAAATGTGAAATTCAATTGAAATATTTCCTGGGGCAGACCAAGATTAAAAGAAAATTAATGTTACTGTATGGGCACAAATAACATTTCATAGAGTTTGTGATTACAGTTGCTCTAGGCTAACTAAAATATTAAAGTAGTATAGCACTTCCATGCCCCCAGTTTTCTAGCAGTTCTCATCTTGGTATACTGCATAAGTTAAATTTCTTCTGCTTCAGGGACTTAGGTCCTCATATATTATGAGGTCTGATACAGGAAATTTGTCTTGAAACTGGATTATTTCTAGTGTTTCTGATGTTCACAGCTGGGTAGTCATTTCTGGTGAAAGTTTTTTTCCATTTTAAATATGAAACTAATTAACAACAAAGTTTCTACTGACAACTTATGTAGTATTATTTCTAACAAATTCTAACTGATAATCTAATTCTTAAATAAGAACTTAATGACAGTTTCAGAAAAGAAGTAATCCTAAATATTATCAGTGAAAGGCATATATATTTATATTAATAAATATAAGTTAGTAATTTAAATATAAATTTAGTAATCCTAAGTATTATCAGTGAAGGGCATATATATATTTTTTTTCAGTAATGATGGGTAAAATGTCTAACAATGAACTTAAACATGTAAGGCCAGGATTAGTGCCCATGGTGTGGCATACAATATCATGAAAGGGAATTATTTTACTACTTGAAAACTAAAACTCTTCCTTTCAGATACTCAGGTTATTGAATTAGCTCATGTAGTAAGCTCTCTATTATAGTCTCACCCTGGAACCTAAAAAGAGAGATTATAAAAACATTGTTCAAAAGAGATGATTAATAACTAGACAATGGTTATTTATCTGTCATTCCATTTATCACCTCTGATCCTCTCTATTTCTATGTCCCACCCTCAACATTCTGTTATAGAATTCCGGATCTCTTGATAGTCCTTAGCATGCCAGGCATTCTTCCACCACAGCCCTTTGGTCTGGATGTTCATCCCAGCTGAAAATCTGTTCACTTAAATATCTGTATCACCAACTCCCACGGTTTCTGAAATCTTTGCTTATATCTTACCTTCTCAGTGAAGCCTATTGGTCACCCTACTTAAAATTATGGTGTACCACCTACTTCACCTCTAGGAAGATGTAAAATCTGTTAACATGCTGTAAAAATTCATTATATATCCATACATAAGTTCCACAAAGACAGGAATTTTTGTTTTTATGATTTTAAATTTATCCTAATTGCTCAAAGTGTGCTTGGTATACAGTAATTGCTAAATACATAGTTCAATACTTGTTGGAAAAATAGAATACATGCTTTCAAATCATCTACATATCTAAAGAGTTATATTAAATTTGGATTATATTAATTTATATCTGTAAGTAATATCAGTTGTGTTGACTTTAGAGATCTACCAGATAAAGTAAACTTACATATTCCTATTAATGTTAAATCAACAATAATATAAAAAGTCATTCATAATATTAAGAGATTGAGCAACTTCTTCTCACACTGCAGCTGACTAGAACACCAAAGAACATGTACCATCAAGTTTTTCTGTTAAATACCTAAGAATAACTGATGACAAAGACTTCATGAAAGAAAAATTGCCGACTTCAGACTACTTATTACAGCACAATTCTTGATCAGACAGTGCCCCCTTTCTATCAAGATGGAATTGATTATGTCGGGATCAAAACCAAAATTAAATTTAGTAATGTAAACTGAAAATTCACCTAAAATAAAAAGCATAGATTACAGGAATATATCACAATAATTAGAACACGTATTTAATTTCATGCATGATTTTTAAAAATCAAACTGGTTTCATTCAGAAAGATAAGACTGAGTCTACATTATAAACTGAGGACAATAGTTTATATAATCATAAAATTATATACGATAAAGTCTAAATGAGTTTAATAGGTTTAGTTCTTTTTTTTTTTTTTTGCGGTACCGGGGATTGAACCCAGGGGCGTTCTACCTCCGCGCTACACCCCTGGCCCTATTTTTTTAATCTTTATTTTGAAACCGGGTCTCACGAAGTTGCGGAGGGCCTCACTAGGTAGAGAGAGAGAGAGAGAGAGAGACAAGGAGAGAGAGAGAGAACTGAGGCTGGCCGCGAACCCGGATCCTCCGGTGTCTGCCTCCCAAAGTACTGGGATTACAAGCGTGCGCCACCACGCCCAGCTAATAGGTTTAGTTCTAACACCAACAGTGTCAATTCCTTCTTGCTAAATAAAATCTCTTGATGAAAAACCAAGAGAGCATAGAAATGCTTGTATTTAACTTTTCTTCCTTCTGCTTGACTGGTCTGGTCCAGGTCTCTATCTTCTGTCCTGTGTCTCAACCACTTCTCTTATGGTAGTCTGCATTATGTTGTATTTTTTAAATCAGGGTCACTATTATTTGCAGAAGTCTCAACATCTGTTGTTCCTTAGGGTTCCCTCCCTGTGTGTAATGACTCCATATGAATTGTATTGCTAAAAGGGCTCTGCAACATACCTACTGCTACTTCCTTATTGCCCAGAGTGGATGTCTCATATGACTTGTTAAGTGCACCTCTCAATATTACCCTCTCTCTGCTGTGTCTGCAGGTTCTGTGGCTAGTTTCTGTATACTACCTCTCTGTTCCCTTCATTGAATCAATGAGAGGAATTTACATGCTTCTTGCTTTTGGAAAAAGAAACTTAACACTTTGGAAACAAGTTAAAAAACACTATTGTACAAAAACACAGATTCTATGATATTCAATATTGATCACTATTAAATATCACTGAGGGTTGCTGCAGCTTAAGGGTGTTATCTCTTTATACATTTTACAACAATTTGGTTACATGTGCAAGAGAATTCCTTATTTGCAACTCTCTTCTAGGCTTTGGAGTATAGCCATGAATAAAACAGACAGCAATCCTTACCCTTATGGAGCTTATAATTCAATGTTCATAATTATATTAGTTTGTGTTTTTATATTTATAAATTATGTGCACATACACATAATGCATTTTATATTATTTCACTGAAAATGGTGCATTGGACTCCTGCTTCTATGTACATGGCAAGATAACATATTTAAGTAATTTTTTCTTTCAGTGTCAGGTTTGAGAGCAGACAGCAGATAGGATTTAGCTGACTTAAACCAGATTCATGAATGGCAAGATCTATGTGGGGATACTTTTAGCTCCTCTGATTTTTATGCTACCAAAATTTTTACATGGACACATTTTAAGGGACTTGAAATATAAGTCAAATAATCAACTATGAATTAATCAGTAATATTATATAGGCATGCATTTTTTATTTGGCTTTACAAAGTAATAAAATGTGTGGACTATTTTTCTTGGTTACTTGTCTTTCAAATCTTTATAATAATTTGAGTACTATGGTTTGCATATGTTTTACATGAAATAGGTTGTGTTTTTTCTTTTTTATTAATTTACTTTTTGCTAAGCAAAAAAAGTCTTAGAAAGCACCAAACTTAGACTACAAATTCCTGAATATTATGAGTACATGAGCATTTGCTTGTGTTTTCTACTATCAAGAAAATATTACTTTAGTCATTAAGATAACTTCAACCCCCCCAAATATACATCATCCTTTTATTCTTCAGTAGTCAAAGAAAAATTATTTCTTCACCACTGATATAAGTAATACAAGTCAGCTTTTTCTCATAAAATTCGATTGTCTTTTAGGAGAGATTGAAAATTCAAGTACAATTATGTCTGCGTGATGTGTATTCTGAAGTTGCCATGCTTCTGATGCATCCAGCAGAAGGCACTATG
The DNA here is from genome assembly GCA_004027185.1 of Glis glis. Taxonomy (NCBI): domain Eukaryota; kingdom Metazoa; phylum Chordata; class Mammalia; order Rodentia; family Gliridae; genus Glis; species Glis glis. The sequence continues at coordinate 28,493 of PVJS01023684.1, forward strand.
GTTGGGATATGGTGTGAGTGTGTCCCCCAAGAGTTCTTATGCTGGTGGCTTTGTCCCAGTGTGTCAGTGTGAGAGAGGGTAGAATCTTTAAAAGGTAGAGCCTTCTGGGATGTAATTAGGTCACTGGTAAAACTACTCCTGGAAGAGATTAATGCTGGTGGTCTCAGGGAGTGAATTAGATCTCATGAGAGTGAGCTGTTAGAAAAGAGTGAGCTTGGCCTGTGAATTTTTCTGGCTCCCTGTCTCATGGTGTTATCGCTTCCACAAGTGCTTCTCTCATTGCAATGCCATCTACCATGACGCCTCCACATAGGGTGAATTAACTGATGGGGCTGTACAATCTTGGACTTTCTTTTTTTTTTAACGTGCTTTTATTGGTGCATTGGTGTCTTACATTGCAATGAATATCTATTTGATGTTAACATATATGCACACAGCTCTTAGTGCACCCCCGCCTCCCCCCACCCGTATGAAGTACCAAGAATGATGTTGGTATATTTTCACATGTACATATTGTTTATGATAGTGATTCCATTAATTCGCTTCCTTCTTGCCCTCCCTCTTCCCTTGTACCACTTCTCTTGTTCCGCTGAGGGTTCTCCATTATCAGAGTCCCTTGTGTGACCCTACTACTCCTTAGGTTGCACATATTAATGAAAACATATGTCCCTTCTTTTTTTGTGATTGACTGATCTCGCTTAACATAATGTTCTCCAGATCCTTCCACTTTCTTGCAAATGATGTTATTTTGTTCTTCTTTATTGCTGAGTAGAATTCCATTGTGTGTATTTCCCACAATTTCGTAATGTGAGCTAAATAAGTCTCTCTCTTTCTCTCTCCTTCCCTCTCTCATTTCTCCTTCTCATTCTCCTC
>PVJS01023685.1:0-10571 GCA_004027185.1 Glis glis
CCTCCGCGCTACGCCCCCGGCCCTATTTTTTATACTTTAGTTTGAAACCGGGTCTCACGAAGTTGTGAAGGGCCTCACTAAGTAGAGAGAGAGAGAGAGAGAGAGAGAAAGAGAGAGCTGAGGCTGGCCATGAACCAGGATCCTCCGGTCTCCGCCTCCCAAAGTACTGGGATTACAAGCACCCACCACGCCCGGCTTGTTCTAAGCATTTAAATTGCTTTTTTTTTTTTTTATTTCGAAACAAGGTCTCGCTAAGTTGCAGAGAGCCTAGCTAAGTTTCTGAGGCTGGCTGCAAACTTTCGATCCTCCTGTCTCAGCCTCCCAAGTACCTGGATTACAGGTGTTCACCACCATTCCTGGATCTAAGCATTTTTATATTTTAACACATTTAATCCTCACAACCGCCCTACAAGGTAGGTACTAGAATTATCTCCAGTTTACAGATAAGGAAACTGAGCCACAAAAAGGTCAAGTAACTAGCCCAAAGTTCACCCAGCTGGGAAGTGTGGAGATCATCAACCCGGGCAGGCTGGCTCCAGGGTCCACCCATTCACCCGCCTCATCACACTGCCACGGAATCCAGCAATAAACTATATTTTTAGTCATTATTGTTTGCTGTATCAATATTCACAAACTTTTGCAAGCCACACCCGGGACTCCAGGGACTCCAGGGGCAGCCTGGCTTGGAAATCAGAAACACCAGGGCTGGAATCCCAACACCATCACTTGCTTCCTGTGTGATCTCAGGCAAGTCTCTACCCTCTCTGAGAGTTTTAAGAGGAAATCAAGTTGGGCGTATTGACCCATGCCTGTAATCTCAGTACTTGGGAGGCTGAGACAGGAGGATCGCAGATATGAAGACAGCTTTAGCAACCTAGCAAGACTCTGTTTCAAAACAAAAAATAAAAAGGGTTGGGGATGTAGATTGGAGGTAGAATGCCTCTGGGTTCAACCCCCATTCCCCATCCCCCACCCCAACACACACTCCAGCCCTCCAGAAGAGGAAATCACAGGGCTGCCCACTATGAGGAGAAGCGAGATGAACCTCAGAAAGTACCTGAACCATGACCTGGCCAGCTGTTTCCCAACCCAGGTGTCCCGCTGAGCTTTGTTCTTCCTGTTTATCTGTTGGTTGATTCATTCAACAAACACCAGGTGGAGACAGAGGCTGGTCAGCAAAGGACCTTCCCACTCAATATTCTTTCCCCCTTCTCTCCCTAGAGAAGAGAAATGACTTCCAAATAGCTCTGACCTGTGTGATCCACAGAATTTCAGACGGGAGAGATGCCCTGTCATTAAGGTGTGAGGGCGCAGGTGAGGCTGGGCATCAGTTGGGATTCCATGGGGAGAGAAAGGCTCAGGAGCAGCGAGAATGGAGAGGCCCTGGCATTTACAGATAGGGCATCTAGGCCCGGAGAGAGTAGCGAGCATGGAGGGAGGGAGCCAGGCTGAGCCAGCCTTAGACGAGAGGGCAGAACTCGGGTCCTCACCAGGCAACGAGAAATCACTACAGAATTTTGACCAGAAACCAGAGGATCAAATATGAACTATGAACTATGAACTTTAAACATTTAAATTGCATCTAAGGTTCTGGGTCAGGAGGCTACGGGAAGGGCCTGGACAAAAAGTGCAAGCCAGGACGAACTGTTAGGGGATGGTGTCTCTCCCATGGCCATGAGAAAAAGGCACGGCCACCTGGATGCTGGGACAGGCCCTGCCCGCCACGCTCACACCTTGGCCCAGTCTGCCCACCCTCGCTCAGTGGCTTCTGCCCCCATCCTGGGCCAGCCCTTGGTTTTCCTCCAAGTCCCCAGCCTGTGCCTCACTGCCTTGACACCTCTGCTCCGTCCTGGCAGGTCAGTGACCCCAACAGCCCAGAGGTAAACACTGAGTGTCATGACATCAGAGGACCCCTGAACAGGCTGCTCCAGCAAGGGGAGGAGGTTGAGAACGCGGGGAGGAAGATCAGGTGACACCATGGGGGTTAGTCCAGTGGACACAGCAACTGGATACTGGGGTATAAGGAAGAGTGAGGAGCCCAAGGCGACCCTGGGGCTTCTGGTCTGAGTAGGAGGACAGGGAGGCAGGAATAGAAAGGAAACATCAGGAGGGGTTGCTGGTGGCAGGGGAGATGTGGGCATGTCAGAGAGATGTCCAGGTGGAAATGGACAATGTGAGGTTCTATAAATGGAACTGGAATGTGAGGGGGTTAAGAGGGGGAGAGACAGAGGAACCACATCACCAGTCTGGTTACCTATTTCTGTGTGCCAGGTGCTTAACTAGTATCTTTGGTGGTACTGGGAGTGGAATCCAGGGGTCTTCTGCCTCTGAGCTACACCCCCAGTCCTGTTTTATTTTTTTATTTTGAAACAGGGTCTCATTAAGTTGCTGAGGCTGACCTTGAACCTGTGATCCTCCTGTCTCAGCCTCCCACTGGGATTACAGGTGTGCGCCACCAGGCCCAGCTCGTTTTCAGTTTATTGATGAGCACAATAAGGATAAGCATCTTGTCTGAGGTCACACAGTGAGCAGGTGGCAGGTGGCAGGGATGGGACTTGAACCCAGGCTTCTGACTCTGAGATCATTGCTAAGCTGTGGGTGTATTGTTGATGAGCATCCTTGACTCTTTGTTTGTTTTGGTGCTGGGGATGGAACCCAGGGCCTCAAGCATGCTGGGCAAATGTTCTCCCACTGAGCTACAACCCCAGCTCCATCCTTGACTTTTTTGAGGTTTTCATTTACTCTTGAGAATCTGGGTCTGATGAAAACTGTGAACCTCTTTCTCAGAAAAATGCATTACTGTAGCCAGGCACGGTGGTGCATGCCTATAATACCAGTACTTGGGAGGCTGAACCTTGCAGGTTCAAGGCCAGTGTGCAGTAACTTAGTGAGATTCTGTTTCAAAGTAAAAAATTAAAAGGGTTGTGGGTGTTGCTCAGTGGTAGAACATCCCTGGGTTCAATCCCCAGTAACACACACACACACACACACACACACACACACACACACACACGAAGAAAGCAAGAAAGGAGGGAGGGAAGGAAGGAAGATGTATTATTGTATTCTCATATATATATTTTGGGGTTTGTTTTTGTGTGTGTGTGATACTGGGGATAGAACCCAGGAGCCTTCTACCTCCGAGCTACACCCCCAGACCTATTTTGTTTATTTTTTATTCGGAAACAGGGTCCTGCTAATTTGCTGAGAGCCTCACTAAGTTGCTGAGGCTGGCTTTGAACCTGTAATTCTCCTGTCTTAGCTTCCCAAGTACTGGGATTACAAGTGTGTGCTACCATACCCGGCCATTTTGGGGTTCTTGAACTCCCCCAAAGCCCATCCATGTTTCCTCATTAAAGAAGCCCAGCCCTAAAGGAATCAGGTCAAGACACCTGCTAAGGTTGTTAATCCTCCCTACAATCCCGGGAGGCCAGTGCCATCAACTCCATTTTTCACACGTGGAAACTGAGGCTCCCGCAGGTTAAGCAACTTGCCAGGATTCCCTCAGCTGGTGAATAGCAGTCGGGCCTCAAGTCCAGGTCGGTGTCATTTCAAAAGGGAAAAGCACAATGGAGACTGGAAGGCGCCCAGTGTGCCATCCCGCAGGGACCCCAAGAGCAGGTTCCAAGCCAGAGGGTGAGTATGGGGGACCCGCAGGAGCCCCAGACAGGGGAGGATGGTGGGAGGCTGGGGAGGGAAAGTGAAAATGTGAGGTGCTCCAGGAAGGGCTTCCTGTGCTATGGGCCCTGGCCCGGCACCTGCCAGCCCCCCTCCCCCTCATCTGTCCTCCTGACAACCTCCTGAGCAGGGACTGGTATTGTAGTTTTTACAAATGGAAGGCTCTGAGTCAGGGACCTGACTAATGTCTCAGAGCCTATCCCTGGTGGAGCCTGGATTCAGATGGGAGCCCTGTGGCTCCAGAGCCTGCCCCCCCCCATGGCTCTGCATAAAGGTTCACTCCCATGCAGGGACTCCAGCCCCTCCCCCACTGGGCTGCAGCCGGACAGGACTTTGCCTCTGCAGTTACCACCATGGGAGCCCAGCACCTATGGAGGGGCAGAGTCCAGAGCTGCTTCCCCCATCAGCCTCCCACTACCAGTCCCCGTCCTCCCCCAGGAGATGAGCCTCCTCCAGGCCGCCCCTGCCCTTTCCCGGGACTCAAGGCCCCTTTCTTCCCCTGAGCTCACTGGGGACCCAACCTGAAAGGAGAAATTGGGTCGAGGCCGTGGGGGTTCTACCAGGTTAGAGGGAGGTGTAGGAGGGAAGAGAGCGGCTGGCAAGTTCAGAAAGGGGGTCTTCAAGGAGGGGGCAGAAGGGATGGAGGTAAGCCAGGATGGGGAGAGGGGACTCTGGGGATGGGGGGACGCAGGGGAGAGGTGTCCTTCACCTTCAATGTCCATGGAGACTTGGAGCAGCCGGGCTAGTGTGTCAGCTGTTCGGATCCAGTGTTCCCCGAGGCCCAGGCGGGGGTGGGGCTGCCAGAAGGAGGGGAGGAAGGGGCCGGTCAGCCCTCCTCCAGGACCCCAGGGCTGTGCACGCCCCAGTGTGCTCCCCACAGTGTGGGGGGAGGAGTCTCAGCTGTGGAACTCAGAAGCCAGCCCTCCTCTGGCACCAGCCAGTGAGGGAGCCAGAGGCCCTGCCCCCTCCCCACACCGGCTTCCCAGCCCTACCCGGGGAGTGAGGTGGTGAATGCAACAGTGCGCGCCCCTGGGAGGACTGGAAGGCCTTCTGATCAATGGTGAACTGGGAAAATCATGGGCCTTAGACCTCCGTTCAAGTCCTAACGCCATTTTCTTTTATCTCAAATACCTTCTAGCCAGGCACGGTGGCGCATGCTTGTAATCCCAGTACTTGGGAGGCTGAGATGGGAGGATCCGAGTTTGCCGCCAGCCTCAGCTACTTAGTGAGGTCCTCCGCAACTTAGACCCTGTTTCAAAATAAAGAATGAAAAAAATAGGGCTGAGGGTGTAGCTTGGAGGTAGAATGCCCCTGGGTTCAATCCCCAGTACCGAAAAAAAAACAAACCTTCTTCTGTGCCTCAGTTTTCTTAGCTATAAAATGGAATAATAGCCGGGCATGGTGGCGCACGCTTGTAATCCCAGTACTTTGGGAGGCGGAGACCGGAGGATCGGGGTTCGCGGCCAGCCTCAGCTCTCTCGCTCTCTTTCTCCCTGTCTCTCTCTCTCTCTCTCTCTCTCTCCTTAGTGAGGCCCTCCGCAACTTTGTGAGACTCGGTTTCAAAATAAAGTATAAAAAAATAGGGCCGGGGTGTAGCACGGAGGTAGAACGCCCCTGGGTTCAATCCCCAGTACCGCAAAAAAAAAAAAAAAAAATGGAATAATAGCTACTGAACATCAAGTGAAAAAAGCCTGCAAGTGACACAGAGCAGAAACTCCACAAATGGCCACTTCCTTTCCTGTCTCTCTTCCCGAGTGCTGTGGTGTGTCCCCCGATGTTCATCTGCTGGAAACTCAACCCCCAAATTCATATGTTTAAGGTATCTGGAAGTGGGGCCTTTGGGAGGTAATGAGAAGTAGATGAGGTTATAAGGGTGGGGACCCAGGATGGCATTAGTGTCTTTATAAGGAGAAGAGAAAGCAAAGCTTGTAGTTGGCATGGTGCTGCACACCTGTAATCCTAGTGCTTGGGAGGCTGAGACAGGAGGACCTCAGGTTCGAGGACAGCCTCAGCAACTTAATGAGACCCTATTTCAAAAACAAAAAATAAGATAGGGCTGGGGGTGTAGCTCGGAGGTAGAATGCCCCTGGGTTCAATCCCCAGTACCAAAAAGGGGGGACCTGAGGGTATAGTTCAGTTGTAGAATGCTCCTGGATTCAATCCTCAGTACCACAAAAATAAATAAATAAATAAATAAATAAATAAATAAATATAAAACCCATCGATTGTTCATTCCTCTACTCAGTAACCGCATATTAGGTAGCTACTGTGTGTCAGGCCCTGGAATCTGGAGCCACGTGGATGACGTGTGGCCTTGGAGGAGCTCACACTCCAACAGTGAGCCACACAATGGCTTGCTTGCAGCCCAGCTATGCTGTCTCCCACGGCAGGCAGGCACTGTAGGAGAGGAGAATGAGCCCTGAGTTTGTTGGGGAGGAGGGAGGAGAGCTTCACAAGGCGCTGACATTTGAGCTGAGTCTTGACGGTTGAGGAGTTTGGTGCTGTGGGGACAGCTGGGGGTGGGCTGGCTTCAGGCAGAGAGGCTGCAGATGCAAGGGCCAGTAGGTGGCTCCCTTCAGGGCCAGCACCGCCGGCTCTGCTAGAACTGGGATCTTGGCCAAGGTGCAGCCGGGCTGTCCTGCCGCCTCGAGCTGTAGGGGCTGGAGCACACGGCATGCCCACTTGCCGCTCATTCTTGGGAAGAAGTGGACAGTCTCCAAAATACTCTGGTTTTCCACTGTTAAATGGCCCCAAGTCAAATCTCCCAGATCTGGGCAGCCACCCACTATAAAGGGCACTCAACCCAAGTGCCCTTTAGGGCTTGAACGTTTCCTCTCTACCTTTGTGTGGTCTGCTTTTGTTTGTACTTTGGGGATTATAGAACTGTTTGATTAAACTCCTCTCTTACCTTGTGAACAGTCCTATTGTGATCTGCCTCCTGGCACACACATCTGAGCTGGGCAACCCAGGGTTGGGTCTATTTCTCACTCAGCCCAGGGGTGGACAGGAGTCACTCTGCCCCAGGGAGCCCGTGTTTTCTTCCCAGGCCGTGACTGCCCAACTGCACAGAAACGGTCAAGGCCAGAAAAGTAGGTGTAAATGTACATTTTCAGGAATGAAATGTCCTTAGAACCATGTATGGAGGCCCTTTTTTCTTTCTGCAAAAGTGAACTGCATTGTGCTGGGTGTATATGCCTATAATTCCAGCGACTAGGGAGGCTAAGGCAGAGGGATTGCAAGTTCAAGTCCAGCCCAGGCAATTTAGAAAAATCCTGTCTAAGCCGGGCGTGGTGGCCCACGCTTGTAATCCCAGTACTTGGGAAGCTGAGACAGGAGGATCGCAGGTTCACGGCCAGCCTCAGCCACTTAGTGAGGCCCTCTGCAACTTAGACCCTGTTTCTAAATAAAGAATAAAAAATAGGGCTGGGGGTGTAGCTTGGAGATAGAATGTTCCTGGGTTCAATCCCCTAGCATGTTCAAAGCCTGGGTTTAATCCCCAGCCCACACCAAAAACAATAACAAAAAAAGTGGACTGCATTGATTGATTTCTCAAGACCTTTCACATCCAAATTCTTCCATCTGGAATTTTTACTTTGGATGACAAAGTTTCATTTGTAGCCATGATCTCAATGTGTACTTTTGAGAGTAAAATAGAAACATATGTGTATTTTAAAATATAAGACAAGCCAGGTATGCTGGAGATTCTGTATTGGGGGAAAAAAAGCTGGATCTAGGCATGGTGGGAGGCTGAGACAGGAGGATGGCAGGTTCACGGCCAACCTCAGCTACTTAGTGAGGCCCTCCACAACTTAGTGAGACCCTGCTTCAAGATAAAGAATAAAAAAAAATAGGGCTGGGGGTGTAGCTCAGAGATAGAATGCCCCTGGGTTCCATCCCCAGTACCACACACACACACACACACACACACACACACACACACAAAGAATAAAAAATAGGGCTGGGGGTGTAGCTCAGTGGTAGAATGCCCCTGGGTTCAATCCCTGGTACCGCACACACACACACATACAAAAAACTATAAATTCTTTTTCTACCCCACCCCCCACAAAAAGCAGAAGGACCATTCAGGGAACAATAGGAGTTTGATGGGTGGGAGAATATAGAATGTTTGAGCCAAGGGCTGGCCAGGCGGGGTGAGCAGAGGAGAGGCAGGGCCAGCTGCTGCAGGGTCTTACACACCATGCTTAGGAAGGAGGGCTCTGCTGCGATGTCCTTGGGGTGCAGGAATAATACCTAGGCAGGCAGCCTGGCCTTTTAGAAGGGTCCCTTGTTGATTTCATTTCTTGGCTGCTGTGTCTAGTGCTACAGTAAACATGGAAGTGATGGGGATTGGGCTCGCATTGATTACTAATAGGTATCAATTGCCAATAGTGAGAACAAGCTCTCATACTCAGGCAGAACAATAAAATCCTTTTTTCTGTCTCTAAGTTGTCAGCTGAGAGCTGCAGCCAAGGCTGACCTTGGTCAGCTAAAAGTTGACTGTTAGCCCAGCTAGACACTGAATGGTACAAGCACAGACACATGCAATTAGAAAAGAATTATAGACTTTCACAACAGTTAAGACTAACAAGCTTCATGAAGCCCCCGACCTCTTAACCAGGCAATACCTGTTAATCAGTGATATCTGACCTATCTGTCTCTGTGAGGATGAACAAATGGGGCTAGCAGAAAAGGTTTAATTGGCTGATCTGCCCCTGCTTTTGGTAGAAAAAGAAGACTATTGGTTAAGTGAGATAAGAAACAAGAGATAATAATTCTTATAAAAATTGTGTATGTTCAAAGGCATCAGTGCCTTACTTTCAAGGCACTCCACTGCGTCTCCTCTGGCGTAGTGCTTTGCTTACTCTGTCCCCCGTTTCTCTCTGTAATAAAAAACTTTGTTCAAGCTTGCAACAGTTGTTCTGGCTAACTTTTTCTAAACTAGCTAAGAACAAGAACCCGCGGCATCGCTCCAAACGGTAACAGAAGTATAGATATCTCTTCAAAATACTGATTTCATCTCCTTTGGGGACATACCCAGTAGTGAGGTCGCTGGGTCATATGGTTGCTCTATTTTTAAATTTTTTGGGGGGCCATTACTGGGAATTGAATCCAGAGGCATTCTACCTCCAAGCTACACCCCCAGCCCTAGTTTTTCTTCTTTATTTTGAAACAGGGTCTCACTAAGTTGCGGAGGGCCTCACTAAGTAGCTGAATTCTGGTCGCAAACCTGCAATCCTCCCATCTCAGCCTCCCAAGTACTAGGATTACAATTGTGCGCCACCACGCCTGGGCTATTTTTAATTTTTTGAGGAACCTCCATGCTGTTTTCCATAATGGCTGTACTAATTTACATTCCCACCAACAGTGTACGAGAGTTCCCTTTTCTCCTCATCCTCCTGAGCATTTTGTTTTGTAGTCTTTTTGACAAGAGCCATTTAAAAACATTATGTATGTATGTATGTATGTATTTTTGTGGTGTGGGGATTAAACCTAGGGCCTTGGGCATGCTAAGCCAGTGCCATGTCACTGAGCTACATACCCAGCACCTCCCCTTTTGTTTTGTTTTGGGGTTTTTTGGTGTTAGGGATTGAACCCAGAGGTATTCTACACCCAAGCTCTTTTTATTTTGAAACAGAGTCTTGCTGAGCTGCCAAGATTGGTCTTGAACCTGCGATTCTCCTGTCTCAGCCTCCCAAGTACTGGGATTACCAGCTGTGCACCATCGTGCCCAGCAAAGTAGCCATTTTTTTCTTTTTTGTGGCACTGGGGATTGAACCCAAGGGCATTCTACCTCTGAGCTACACCCCCAGCCCTATTTTTTATTCTTTATTTTGAAACAGGGTCTCACTAGGTTGCAGAGGGCCTCACTAAGTAGCTGAGGCTGGCCATGAACCTGGATCCTCCTGTCTCAGCCTCCCAAGTACTGGGATTACAAGCGTGCGCCACCACGCCCGGCTGCAAAGTAGCCATTTTAATTGGAGCGAGATGATAGCTCAATGTGGGTTTTTTTTTTTTTTAGTTTAGTTTTGTTTTGATTTTGGGTTTTGGGGTTTTTGGGGGGGGGTTTGGTACTGAAGGTTGAACCCAGAGGCATTCTACCTCCAAGATACACCCCCAGCCCTATTTGTTTCTTATTTTTTATTTTGAAACAGGGTTTCACTAAGTTGCTGAGGCTGGCCTCAAACCTCAATCCTCCTGTCTCAGCCTCCCAAGCACTGGGATTGCAGGTGTGCGCCACCTCGCCTGACTCCCAGTATGGTTTTGATTTTCATTTCCCTGATGATTAATGATGTGGCCATTTTCTCATGTACCTGTTAGCCATTTGTATATCTTCCACACCCAGCTAACAATAATGTATTCTATATTTTAAATTGCTAGAAGAAGCTAGCCGTGGTGGTGCACACCTGTAATCCCAGTACTTGGGAGGATGAGACAGGAGGATCGCAGGTTTGAGGCCAGCCTCAGGAATTTAGTGAGGCCCTCTGCAACTTAGTGAGACCCTGTTTCAAAATAGCAAATAAAATAGGAGCCGGGCGTGGTGGCACACACCTGTAATTCCAGTTCTTGGGAGGCTGAGACAGGAGAATCACAGTTCAAAAGCCAGCCTCAGCAACTTAGCGAGACCCTGTTTCCAAATAAAAATAAAACAGGGCTGAGGGTGTAGCTCAGAGGCACAATGCCCCTGGGTTCAACCCCCAGCACCAATAAAGAAATAAAGAAATAAAATAGGGCTGGGAGTGTAGCTCAGAGGCAGAGTGCCACTGGGTTCTATCCCCACAACCAGAGAAAGAGAAATAAAGAAATAAAGAGTTTCTTTCTTTTTTTTTTTCTTTTTCTTTTCTTTTTTTTGCAGTACTTGGGATTGAACCCAGGGGCATTCTACCTATGAGATACAC
>PVJS01023685.1:10671-29458 GCA_004027185.1 Glis glis
GGGCATTCTACCTCTGAGCTACACCCCCAGCCCTATTATTTTATTCTTTATTTTGAAACCAGGTCTCACTAAGTTGTGGAGGGCCTTACTAAGTAGCTGAGGCTGGCTGCAAACCTGCGATCCTCCTGTCTCAGCCTCCCAAGTACTAGAATTATAAGCGTGTGCCACCATACCTGGATACAAAAAAGAAAAGTTTCTGAAGAACCCAGGTGAGAGGTGATGGGGTCTGGAGAGAAGAAAGGAACCCAAGGGATGGTAGAAGAAGGGTCAGACTGAACTTGGCACTTGGGGACATAGACAGGGGAGAGGGTATGAGGATGGTTCTAAGGCTTGTTGCCTGGGCAACCAAACCAACAGTGGTACTTGCCATTTGCTGAGGCCCCAGAAGAGAGTCATGGAACAGACAGATCTGTGGACTTCCCCTCTACTTTCAGAATTAAATTCAAACTCTCCAGCCTTTCCTTGCAGGACCCCAACCTGCCCTTCCAGGCTCATCCCCCACAGCTCTCCTCAAACCAGACACCCCCATGTCATACCATGGAACATTTTTTTTAACAATATTTTTTCTAATTATAAAGTAATATACATTAATTATATAAAATTTGGAAAATACTGAAAAATAAAAACAAAACAAAAATCACCTTTAAACCTACCACTTCATAGACAACCACAGTAAACATTTGGGGTGTCCCCTTTTATTTTCTGTAAGTGTTCATGGCCTTTCTTTCTTTCATACTGGGAATCAAACTCAGGGATGCTCTACCACTGAGCTACACACCCAGACCTTTTTATTTATTATTTTTTATAGACATATGAAAGTTTATTTTAAGTCAAGGAAAGATAGAAGACAAAATATCTCCCCCCAACAGGGGGTGAGGGGTCCCCAAAAGAGAGTATCTAAAGCTCTTGGGAGGTGGGCTTTTAAATCTTATTGAGGTTCCCCATTGGCTCTTTTATGATTGGTCAGAATTGGGTATTGGGAACCAATGTCTTTTGCCCAATTTTATTCCTTAATTTGAACTGTTATCTTGTGGGCTGGTGGGCCCTGATCTCCTGGCACCCACTGGTCTCTCACCTCCCCCTTTATTTATTATTTTGAGACAGGGTCTCACTATGTTGTCCAGGCTGACCTTGAACTTGCTATCCTCCTGTCTCAGCCTCCCAAGTACTGGGATTATAGACCTGCACTACTGTACCCAGCAGGTACATTATGTTTTTGAAATTTTATTACAAAATTAGAATCATATTTGTGTGTGTGTGTGTGTGTGTGTGTGTGTGTGTGTGTGTTACTCGAGATGGAACCCAGAGGCATTCTACCTCTGAACTACATGTACTCCCAGCCCTATTTTATTCTTTTATTTTGAAACAGGGTCTCACTAAGTAGCTGAGGCTGGCCGCAAACCTGTGATCCTCCTGTCTCAGCCTCCCAAGTACAGGAGTTACAAGCGTGCACCACCGCACCAGGCTGAACCATATGTTTTTACAGATTATTAACTTGTTTTTCTCCCACTTAACATTAGATTGTAGATATTTCCCAAAGTCATTACATAGTTTTTGAAAACATAATTTCTATTGACTATGATAAGTATAATGAACCACTTACAACTATTTGGGGGTGGGTGCTGGGAATTGAACCCAGGATCATTCTACCTCCAAATTATACCCACAGCCTTTATAAAAAAATTAAAATTTTTATAAAATTAATTTTTTTAATTTAAATTTTAATTTTAAATTAAAATTTTTAATTTTAATTTTTAATTTTTAAAAATTTTAAACAGTCTTGCTAAGTTGCTGAGGATTCCTCTAAGGTGCTGAGACTGGCTTCAAAACTATGATCCTCCTGTCTTAGCCTCCCAAGTACTGGGATTACAGGGGTGTGCCACCACACCCAGCTTATAACTATTTACATAACTGATGTATTTGAACCTATCACCATAGTTTATATTTCCTTATTGTGTGTGTCTCTCTCTCTCTCTCTCTCTCTCTCTCTCCTCCTTTTGATCTTAATATCTGCTGCTTCCCCTGCTGTTTTTTTCCTCTAGAGAACTGGAAGGGATCCATTCCATGTTTTCCCAAAAAAGAATTGCTCCACTTTCCTTCTGTCCTTTTTGCCTTCCCCTTTGCCAGCCTGGCAAAATCTTTCTTAGACCTCAAAATCTCTGAGGGGTCATCTCATTCATTCATTCATTCATTCATTCATTCAAATGACTATTCCTAGCCAGGCGTGGTGGCGCACACTTGTAATCCCAGTACTTGGGAGGCTGAGACAGGAGGATCTGGGTTCGCGGCCAGCCTCAGCTACTTAGTGAGGCCCTCTGCAACTTAGTGAGACCCTGTTTCAAATTAAAGAATAAAAAATAGGGCTGGGGGTGTAGCTCGGAGGTAGAATGCCCCTGGGTTCAATCCCCAGTACCGCAAAAAAAAAAAAAAGACTATTCCTTGAGGACCTGCCACACGTCAGGCACAGTAGCCACTAGGAATGTAGCAGTGAAAGTGTCGACCACCCCGGGTGAAGCCTTCCCTCAGGAGCATGTGCCATCGTGAAACTGTGTCTGTGCCTCTGTCTTAACCCTCCCACCATTTTGACATTTTCTGGCCTGTGAAATCGCTGTTGGGTCCTTCCCCACCCTTACCCTACTTCCTTCTGGACCTGCCCAGGACCTGAAAACCATGACTCCGAAAATGACTGTGTCCGTCCACGGAGGGGGAGGAGGAGCTGATGTGAGCTCTCAGTCCACTGTCAGTATTTTCTAAACCTGAAATTGGGGCAATTGGTTTGAAAAATCTAAGACGACAGTTGTCGTGTCCCTGAGGGACTTTGGCAACTCCCTGTGTCATGCTGGGGCTCCAGTTAGTCCACACAGCACCTTGTGAGACACGGCAGAAGCGCTCAGCGCGGCCTGTGGGTGCCCACCCTGGCTGCTGAGACACCAGGTTTCCATCCCAGCTCAGCCCTTCCTGCAGACCAGACACAGTGGCACAGCCTGATGTGGTGGCAGCTGGACCCCTGGCCGCTTTCCATCCCTTCTCTCCCCTCCCCGCTCCACTTCATCCACAGACCTGCTGGCCCTCTCCCTACCAACTGTCCTCCCTTCCCGTCCAGCCTCACGCAGTCACACACACATGGCGCCCACATCTCTTTTTGTAGGTCAGCCTGTCTGCTCTCAGCATCTCTGACTCAACAGCTTCCTCTTTGCAAATTTCCTCTTGGCTCTGGGGAAACATGAGCCACCTCTGCCCTATGTGCCACCCTAAGGGAGGTCTCAGAGGCCGCACAGCTGTGGCTGGACCCCACAAGGGGAGCTCCCGGCACCCCTTCCCCCTGGGTCTGTCTCCTCTCCTCATTTAACTCATTCTCATGGGTCCCCTGGGAGAAGGGAAGGAGCGCAGCTCTGGGATGGAAGAGGAGACCAGACTAACAAATCCAACACTTAACGGGACTACAATGGCGAAAGCACCGGCAGGACCCACGGTTTTGCAGCGCCCAGTCCTGCTGAGGGACAGACTCCTCTTTCCTGCCTCAGTGTGTGTGTGTGTGTGTGTGTGTGTGTGTGTGTGTGTGTGTGTGTGTGTTGCAGTGAGGGAGCCTTTAAGGAAGGGATACGGTGGCCGAGTTGAAGAACCCACCCTTAGTCACACATCTGGTCTTTCTATCAAGGCTGCATTCTGTTTGGGGTGACAGTTCTGCCCCAACTGAGCAAGGATGTTCTCAGCAGTCCCCGTGTCCCCCACACCCTGGGGTTGGCATCTCCTGTCTCTGCCCCCCCTCCTGTCCCTCACACTGTCTGTACTCGCCACCGCCCAGTCCTCACCTCTTCACACAAACCGCACCCATGAGTGGGCCCGTGCAGGTGCCGGGGCTTCTGAGAACCACACATGGCCAGAAACTCTCCTCACCTCCGCCCTTGGAAGGAGAAATAACCAAGTCTCTGGCAGCCTCGGTCCATAGGCAGAGGACAGTGTGGTCAGTGTGGTGGCGTGGGCTGTGGGCCAGCCCAGAGTCTGCGTGTTCTGGGGAATGTCGCAGGCCCGCCTGAGAGCACAGATGGACGGCCCCCCAGCCCAGGCTCCAGGCTGGCCCAGGAGGACTGTCCTAACCCGGGGGGTGGGGGCCCATGTACTTTACAAAGTTTAATCCTAGGGAGTTTGCTGGGTGGTCGTTTCCTTCTTCTTCCCTGATTCGAGTATCTCCAGGGGGATCCTCGGAGAAATCAGAGGTCAAACTAAGGTTGGCATCATGGAGACTCAGCAGCTGGTTCCCAGAACAAGAAAAAAAAAATGATGGAGAGAAGGTGAAAGTGAGGTTGATGAAGGTCGATGCACTCAGTCCACGCATGTTCCTTGAGTGCAGGCCCCGGCCCCTGGCCCCGGTGCTGGATGCAGAGCTGGGTGAAGATGCCAGGAGGATCCGGGGTTAAGAGGCCGGGCAGGAATCCAGAGGGTGCTGGGAGAAGAGGCTGGGCGAGGACGGGGCTGGGAGGGATGCTAAGAGGGGAGGTGATGGCAGCTGGGAGGGCTTCTCGGAGCTGTGTTATTCACAAGCTCTGAGGTGCAGCCCCGTCCTTCACTTCTGGTCCGGTGGAGGTGGGGGCTTCCTCAGGCTCATCCTCGCTGCCCACCAGCGGCTCTTCCTCCCCCTTCAGGCCAGGGCCTGACCCAGACTTCAGCTCCTCCAGCGCCACCGAGCCCTGGTGAGACTTTCGGCGGCTGAAGAAAGTGGTGAGTGGGGGCCGCTGACCAGGCTCCTCTGTCTCAGGGGCCCCAGAACCCTTGTCGCCCCCCGACCCTCCCCCTATTGTGGTCGCAGCCTCCTCATCAGGGACCCGGGCTGGCCCGGCCCAGGCATCCACCACCCCGTTGCGCTTTCCTCCTCTGCTCAGCGTCAGGGCTCCCGTCCGCCGCTTCTGCCGCTGGCGCCACAACAGGAGCAGCGCCACGAGGACCATGACCACCAGCAGGGCCACAAGCAAGGGCACCAGCAGCTTGCTCTTGGACTTCTCATCTGAACGTAGGGTTGACCCACTACTTGCGCTTGCGGACAGCTTGGCGGTGGTGGTCATGGATGTTTTTATGCTGGACACTGGGGAGCCGTTGGCCACACTGGAGGGCTCCCCAGAGCTGAATTCTGTGGTGACAGGGGTTCCACTGGTTTCACTGGAGGGCTCTGGAGAACTAGTTGCCATGGTGACAGGGGGTCCACTGGTCTCATGGGAGGACTCCAGAGAGCTAGTTGCCATGGTGACAGGGGGTCCATGGGTCTCACTGGAGATCTCCAGAGAGCTAGTTGCCCTGGTGACAGGGGGTCCACTGGTCTCATGGGAGGACTCCAGCAAGCTAGTTGCCATGGTGACAGGGGGTCCATGGGTCACATTGGTGGTTTCCAGAGAGTCAAATGTCATGTTTTCACCTGTCACAACAGAGTCTCCCAGAGAGTTCACTGCTATGGGGACAGCAGGGTCACTGGTTGCGTTAGGAGTTTCAGGGAGCACTGATGACTCCGTGGGGGAAATTTCTTCAGAGGTTGTTGGCTCAGGTATGGGGGAGCCAGTGCTGGCACCAGTGGGAGTCCCTGGAGAGGACACTTCAGAGGCTCTAAAGGGAGTTGAGATCTTGCTCCCAGTGCTATTAACCTTTTGAGGGTCCTCTTTCATTGGCTCAGTGGAGGTATCGGAGTTGAAGTTCAGGGCTTCAGAGATATCTGAGGAGGCCAAAGTAGAGAATCCTTTTGGGGTAGGTTCCAGCAAACTTGTCATGTTCTCCAGAGACTGTAGGCTCACCACCTGGGCCCAGAAGCCCCCAAAGAGGAGGAGAAGCAGAGCCATTTCCAGGGCAACAGGCATGTACAGGAGTTGAAACCTAAGGATGGGGAAGTTGGAGAAACAGAACACACAGGGGCTAGAGGGAGGACCCAGCGGGTCCTCCCCTCCTGCCCACTTCCCTGCCAACTGCTAGGCCCAACTTGTGGTTTAACGGCTTTTTCCACCCTTACTTTTACCATTCTCAGAAAGAATGAGGGAACGTGCTGGCAGATCCCCCATCAGCCCCAGCTCATAGGCCCCCCAGGCCTTGGCAGCTCAGACTCCAGGGAGTAGCCGTGCCCTCCTGACCTTCCCTGGTCCTGTTTGGCCCGATGGCTCCTGATTCTCTCTTCCCATCACCTGTCAGGGGCTTTTCAAGCCACAGGCACATTCCCAGGTCATCTGAGGTTTCTGCCCCTTCCCCCCAGGTCATACCCTCTTACCAGCTCAATTGATACGGCACAGGGCTGGGGCAGCTGCTCCAACTCCTCCTGAGGCTCAGCCAGGACTGGGGCTCGGACTGGGCCCCAAGGGGAAAGGAAGTGGGCCCTGGCTCCACCCACCCCACCCCACCCCTGCATCCTGCCCCACCCACTCCCACGCTGCTGCCCTATGATGAGAATCTGAGATGGTGCTGGGGAATCTGGGGGCTCAGCTGAGGCAGAAGGGGGTAAGGGGGTCCAGAACCGTGATGCTGGGTCTCAGCTGGGGTATAGGATGGCAAAAGGTCAGAGCTGGCTTGAAAAGAAGGTGCACTTGAGACCTAGGGGGTGCAGAGGAGGAGATGGGAGGGAGAGTGGTTTCCTCTGCATCTGTGGTCCCCTAGCTGTAAGGCCAGGGCCTGGGGTGGTGCATTTCCTGCCCCAGAGCTCCCAGGAAGTAGCAGGGCGGGGGGGAAGCCCCTGACTCTGGTTGGGGTCCCTGAAAGCCATTGCAAGCTATTGAGTCCTTGTCTGCACCACAAAGAATTGGGGTCACTGGAAGGATACCTACTGAGGGATTAACCAAATTGTATTTGGCTAGGTGAGGAGAGGTGGTTCTCCCCTCCCTTGCCCCATGCAAGGTGCTGGGGTAGAACCCGGGGCCTCATGCATGCTGGGAAATTACTCTTACCACTGAACTACAGCCCCAGCCCCAAGTAGGGGTTCTTAATTTTTTTTTCTTTGAATGGTTTCTGTTTCCTGACTTTCCTCTAATTAGGAAGCTTTGATTTTTTTGGTACATGTATGTTTTTGGGTTTTGTCTTTCTTTAAGAAAATTAAAACTGAGCCAGGCGTGGTAGTGCACACCTGTAATCCCAGTACTTGGGAGGTTGAGACAGAAGGATCGCAGGTTCTAAGTCAGCCTCAGCAAGTAATGAGACTCTCATCAACCTAGCAAGACCCTGTTTCAAACTAAAAAATAAAATAGGACTGAGGGTATAGCCTGGAAGTAGAAGGCCCCTGGGTTCTACCTCCAGTACCACACACACACACACACACACACACACACACAAACCCACTGATTTATATATTGTAAAAGCAACACTTGAAGCCAGGTGTGGGGAGCACACCTGTAATCCTAGTACTTGGGAGGCTGAGATAGGAGGATTACAGGTTAGAGGACAGTTTCAGCAAGTAGTGAGACTCTCATCAACCTAGCGAGACCCTGTTTCAAATAAAAATAAAATAGGGGTTGAGGGTATAGCTCAGAGGTAGAATGCCTCTGGGTTCAATCCCCAGTGCCACACACACACACACACACACACACACACACACACACACACACCGCAATTTAAAAGCAACATCTGAGCTGGGTGTGGTGGCACCCGCTTGTAATCCCAGTACTTGGGAAGCTGGGACCAGAGGATCTGGGTTCACAGCTAGCCTCAGCTACTTAGTGAGCCCTCCACAACTTAGTGAGACCCTGTTTCAAAATAAAGAATAAATAAATAGGTCTGTGGGTGTAGCTCGGAGGTAGAATGCCCCTGGGTTCAATCCGCAGTATTGCAAAAAAAAAAAAAAAAAAGCAACACTTGTGTAAAACAGGTCTATGGCAGAGTCTGGGACTGCACCCTAGATACAAGCCGATGTGTTAGTCTGACCAAAAGACAGGAGACTCCTGGGTCAGAGACATAGGAATTCATTGCTCACGGTACAGCAAGAAACACAAACATTATGCTGCATCAATGACCATTACCAAGAGTCCTGCAGGGTGACACAGAAGGGCCCAGATTTCTGCCAGACACACACTGAGTCCACACTGCCGCAGAGGCAGACTGAGTTGTGTGGGGGGGTCTCTCTTTTATAGTCTGTGGTAAGCAAGCCTGCTCCATGTCCTGAAGGGAGACACTCTTTCATCCCTCAGAGTTGCTCACCGCAAATAGCACTGAGAATGGCTTGGTCAGGGCCTTTCAGCCGTGGCACACCCAGCAAGGAAGCGCAGGGATACTCAGAGCCTGCGGCTGACGGCTGCTCCCCACAGCCACAGAGCTGATGGAAAGGGTCCACACTCCCCCCAAATAACCATTCCCAACAGCGTCTGTTTACACGGTGTGTATGCATATATTTTACTATATGAACTGTTCTGCACTTTTGCTACTGAGCGATATTTTGGGAAGATATATATTTTTCATATATGTGCATATATATTTCCTAAAATCTGCATTATATTTCTCCAAATATCCACATTATATTTCATGAAATGCACCACAAGTATTTTGTTGTTTTTTTAGTAGAACTGGGGATTGAACCCAAGGGCATCCCACCACCAAAAGATACCCCTAGCCCTTTTTATATTTATTTATTTATTTGTTTGTTTGTTTGTTCGTTCGTTTTTGTGGTACTAGGAATTGAACCCAGGGGCAATCTACCTCCAAGCTACACCCCAGCCCATTTTTTATTTTTTTGTTTTGAAACAGGGTCTCACTAGGTTGCTGAGAGTCTTGCTAAGTTGTTGAGGCTGATCTTGAACCTGTGATCCTCCTGTCTCAGCCTCCTAAGTACTAGGATACAAGCATGTGCCACCACACCCAGCTTTTATTTTTTATTTTTTATTTTTGTGTGTGGTACTGGGCATTGAACCCAGGGGCATTATACCTCTGCGCTCCATCCCTAGCCCTATTTTTTATTCTTTATTTTGAAACAGGGTCTCACTAAGTTGCAGAGGGCATCACAAGTAGCTGAGGCTGACTGTGAACCTGTGATCCTCCCATCTCAGCTTCCCAAGTACTGGGATTACAGTGCCACCACGCCCGGCTTTTTTTTTATTTTGAAACAGGATCTCACTAAATTACCATATATCGGCCTCAAACCTGAGATCTTCTTATCTCAGTCTTCCAAATACTGGGATTATAGCTGAATGCACCACAATTTAAATATTCCCTGTTAATTAACACTTAGATTGTTTCTAATATTTTATTATTATTAACAGTGTTGCAGTAAATATTGGTTTTGGTTTCTTTTTTTGGTACTAGGAATTGAACCCAGAGGCATTCTACCTCCAAGCCACACCCCCAGCCCAATTTTTATTTTTTATTTGGAAACAGGGTCTTGCTAACTTGTGGAGGGCCTCAGGAGGTTGTTGAGGCTGGCCACAAACCTGTGATCCTCCTGTCTCAGCCTCCCAAGTATTGGGATAGGCATGCACCACCATGCCCAGCTATATTGCTGTTTTAACAAGAAAGAAAGATGGGAGTCGGGCGTGGTGGCGCACGCTTGTAATCCCAGTACTTGGGAGGCTGAAACAGGAAGATCA
This sequence comes from Glis glis, assembly GCA_004027185.1. Classification (NCBI taxonomy): domain Eukaryota; kingdom Metazoa; phylum Chordata; class Mammalia; order Rodentia; family Gliridae; genus Glis; species Glis glis. The sequence continues at coordinate 20,205 of PVJS01023685.1, forward strand.
TAGGTTCGAGGTCAGCCTCAGCTACTTAGTGAGGCCCTCTCAACTTAGCGAGACCCTGTTTGAAAATAAAGAATAAAAAATAGGGCTGGGTATAGCTCAAAGGTGAAATGCCCCTGGGTTCAATCCCCAGTACTGCAAAAAAAAAAAAAAAAGAAAGAAAAGCAAGCAAGCAAGCAAGCAAGAAAGAAAGAAAGAAAGATGGGGAGGGAAGGAAGGAGAAAGGAAAAAAAGCAGGGAGAGAGGGAGGGAGAAACCTTCCCACTGTCAGACATCTAGATTGTTCCAACCTTGTGCTATTGCAAATGGAAAAGCAAGAATAATTGGCTGCAAAATAATTACATGGGGAAAGTATGTTTTAATTGTAGAAAACAGACAAAAAATTATGTAAGACTGTCACAAAGATTCCCAACCTTCGAGAAAAATTAAGGCAAAAATCATATTTAATGTGGCCAAGACTCTGGGGTGGAGGGAGAGATGATTAAAACAAGAATGAAGTTGGGCGCAGTGGCGCACACCTCTAATCCCAGTACTTGGGAGGCTGAGACAGGAGGATCACAGGTTCGCGGCCAGCCTCAGCAACTTTGTGAGGACCTCTACAACTTAGTGAGACCCTGTTTCAAAATAGAAAATAAGCCGGGCGTGGTGGCGCACACTTGTAATCCCAGTACTTTGGGAGGCGGAGACCGGAGGATCCGGGTTCGCGGCCAGCCTCAGCTCTCTCTCTCTCTCTCTCTCAACTTAGTGAGGCCCTCCGTAACTTTGTGAGACCTGGTTTCAAAATAAAGTATAAAAAAGGGCCGGGGGTGTAGCGCAGAGGTAGAACGCCCCTGGGTTCAATCCCCGGTACCGCAAAAAATAAATAAATAAATAAAATAAAATAGGGCTGGGGATGTAGCTCAGAAGTAGAATTCCCCTGGGTTCAATCCTCAGTACCACAAAAAAATTTAAAAAAAAAAACAGGAATGAGGGGTGACTGCTGCCCTTAAGGCACCGCAGAAGAGCAATGCTGAGAACACTGGTGGCCACAGCCGGGGCGGCAGTCACCATTCACCAGGCACAGCGCCACCGGTTCTCTCTGCCTGAGTCCACCTGCTCCTCACAGCAAGCCCGTTTTGCAGGTGAGGAAGCCAAGGTGCAGAGAGGGGAAACAGCTGCCCTAGGTGTTCAGAATGAGTCAGACTCAACGCCACGCACGTTCTATTCATACAACATTTATTCCTTAAATAGCCCTGCGAGGTACTTGCCGATATTACTGGTGAAGAAACTGAGAAACAAATCTGAGAAACAAAATGGTTAAGAGATTTGTCCAGGCTGATTCAACCAGTAAGTGCTGGAGATGAGATTCAGAGCCACGTTTATTGAAAGGCCAAAGGCCAGCTGGGCGTGAGGGTGCACACCTGTACTTGGGAGGCTGAAACAGGAGGATCGTAGGTTCGTGGCCAGCCTCAGCAATTTAGTAAGACCATGTTTCAAAATAAAAAATAAAATAGGGTTGGGGTATAGCTAGAATGCCCTTGGGTTCAATCCCCAGTACCACACCACACATACACACACACACACACACACACACACACACACACGCACACAAATAAGCACAGAGCTAAAACTGACTAATTACAACTGTGGGAAAACTGCTTTCTAGAAGTCTCGGAGAACATGTCTTCAGCAGTTAGTGACTTGTGTCAGATCTGAGCCTGCTGAGAACATTCGCAGGAAATGGGTCAAAAGTGGCCCTGAGGATCACGTGACAAGCTCTGCTGAGGACCCTGTTTTTTCCTTGTGGACCCAGGACGCGGTTGATAGGAACCAAGACATCTACGTAAGATCTAGTACAGTCTTGGGGGTACATAAATATTTGCTTGAGCAAGTAGAAAACAGCAATGCTGGGAAGTAAAACAATGTGTTTTTATAATGTTTGGACAAGACTAATGATAAGAGCTTTGTTTGCTGTATTTGCTTTTCTTGCAGCCTACATGCAACTAATGGCATAAAGGCTGTAGAAAATAAAGATCGGGACCTTGGATTGAATTCCTTGGTCCCCTGTGCCCCAATCAAGTTGTCTGAGTCTTTTAGTGCCTCTGCGTCTTCAGGTCCCCAACCCCAGAGGTCGACATACAACCATAATAATAATAATTGCTTCACATAAGAATGGGTGTTAAAGCCACTGGGTGAGCGCCTGGTATGGTGGCACGCACTTGTAATCCCACTACTTGAGAAGCTGAGACAGGAGGATCGCAGGTTCGAGGACAGCCTCAGCAACTTAGTGAGGTCCTCTGCAACTTAGTGTGGGCCTTTTTGAAAATCAGGGTAAGAATAAAATCAGGCTGGGGGTGTAGCTCAGATGTAGAATGCCCCTGGATTCCATCCCCAGTACCACACACAAAAAAAAAAGGAAAAAAAAAACACTGGGTGAAATTGGAAGAATGTGTGTAGAATATTTCTATAGTCTGAAAGTATCTTCCCACTGAAACATACATAGATATATAGATATATCTATAGATATATCTCAAAGGGAAAATAGTAAGTCTATAGTGGAGAAATCTAACAGACCTCATCTTAACCAAATAACCAAAGTTAACATCACCAGTAATGGTACAAATCATCCTCACGAGTCTTCTGATACAACACAATGAGAAGAAGACAACATTGCTAATAAAAAATGCATAACCTGAGCCAGGCATTGTGGCACAGGCCTGTAATCCCAGTACTTGGGAGGCTGAGACTGGAGGATCTGAGTTCGCGGCCAGCCTCAGCTACTTAGTGAGGCCCTCCGCAACTTAGTGAGACCCTGTTTCAAAAATAAAGAATAAAAAATAGGGCTGGGGATGTAGCTCAGAGGTAGAATACCCCTGGGTTCAATCCCCAGTACAAAAAAAAAAGAGAGAAAAGAGGCAAACTCAGATTAAGAGACATTTTACAATTTTGGTGAGGCTGTCAGCAACTTAGTGAGACCCTGTTTCAAAGTAAAAAATAAAATAAGGCCGGGCGTGGTGGCGCACACTTGTAATCCCAGTACTTTGGGAGGTGGAGACCGGAGGATCCGGGTTCGCGGCCAGCCTCAGTGCTCTCTCTCTCTCTCTCTCTCTCTGTCTCTGTCTCTCTCTCTCTCTCTCTCTAATTAGTGAGGCCCTCCGCAACTTCGTGAGACCCGGTTTCAAATTAAAGTATAAAAAAAGTAGGGCCGGGGGTGTAGTGCGGAGGTAGAACGCCCCTGGGTTCAATCCCTGGTACCGCAAAAAATAAATAAATAAATAAATAAATAAATAAATAAATAAATAAAATAAGGCTGGAGATGTAACTCAGAGGTAGAATGCCTCTAAGTTCAATCCCAGTACCACCAAAAAATAAATAAAATACACACTGAGTGCAGTGCTGCACACTGTAATCCCTGCTACTAGGGAGGCTGAGGCAAGAGGATCACTAGTTCAAGACCAGCAACTTAGTGGGACAACTGGGCAACTTAGTGAGACCCTGTCTCAAAATAAGTAGCTGAGGCTGGCCGTGAACCCGGATCCTCCGGTCTCTGCCTCCCAAGTACTGGGATTACAAGCGTGCGCCACCACTCAAAATAAAATTTATTTATTTATTTATTTACTTATTTACTTATTTTGCAGTACTGGGGATTGAACCCAGGGGCATTCTTCCTCCAAGCTACACCCCCAGCCCTATTTTTTATTCTTTATTTTGAAACAGGGTCTCACTGAGTTGCGGAGGGCCTCACTAAGTAGCTGAGGCTGGCCGCGAACCCGGATTCTCCAGTCTCAGCCTCCCAAGTACTGGGATTACAAGCGTGCGCCACCACGCCCGGCTTCAAAATAAAATTTAGAAGGGGATGTAGCTCAGAGCAGAAGGCTCCTGGATTCAGTCTCCAGTGCCGCTGCAATGGCTTGGATCTGGAAGGTCCCGCAAAGTGCAGGGGGGTTTGGTGAGTGATTGGATCATAAGGGCTCTGACCTCATCCTTGGATTAATCCATTAATGGCTGAATGGCCTAATGGGAGGTGGGACCTAGTTGGAGGAAGGTGGTCACTGGGGGTGCCCTGGAAGGTGTTATCTTCCCTCCAACCCCTTCCCCTTTCTCTGTCTCCCTCTCGCTCGCTCTCTCCTTCCTGGCTGCCATGAGCTGAGCAGCTTTCCTCTGCCATGCCCTGCTGCCATGATGTCTTCAGCCTCACCTCAGGCCCAAAGCTATGGAGCCAGTCGACCATGGACTCAAACCTCTGAAATCATAGGCCAAAATAAATCTTTCCTCCTCTGAGTTGTTGTCAGGTATTTTGGTCACAGCAATGCAAAGCTGACTAGCAACTACAAAAACAAAACAAACAAACAAAAAAAAACACGTCTAGAATGTGGCCACTCTTCCCCCTTTAGTGTTACTCCGCTGGCCTGAGTTTTAGCTCCCTCATGAGGACTTGTGAAACTGACCAACTCCAGTCTGGTCCCCTGTGTGTGACTCATCCTCCCTCAGGTTGTTTTCTACAGAGCAGCCAGAGGGACCTGGATAAAACATCTGATGTCACCCTTCCTCTGCTCTACCCTGACATGGTTCTCACCCCACGCAGGGCAAAAGCAGAAGTGGGCCAAACCTGACTGACCCTGCCCACTTCTCTTATCCACGTTGCCTCAGCCCCTGCCACCTAAGCCTCCATCTTATTCCTGGAAAACTGCCAACAGCTCGGGGTCTTTGCTCTGCCTGCGGTGTCGCCCAGAAGGCTCTCCACTCAGATAGCCACATGGCTCCCTTTCCCAGATGTCTTTGCTCAAATGTCACCATCACCATCTCCGCATGGCTTTGCCTGGCCGCGCTAATTAAAATCACCCCTATAGCTGGGTGTGGTGGTGCACGCCTGTAGTCCCAGTGCTTGGGAAGCTGACACAGGAGGATCGCAGGTTCAAGGACAGCCTCAGCAAGTAATGAGACTCTCATTAAACCTAGTGAAACCCTGTTTCAAAATAAAAATAAGCCAGGCATGGTGGCGCATGCTTGTAATCCCAGTACTTAGGAGGCTGAGACAGGAGGATCTGGGTTCGTGGCCAGCCTCGGCTACTTAGTGAGGCCTCCACAACTTAGTGAGACCCTGTTCCAAAATAAAGAATAAAAAAAAAATAGGGCTGGGGGTGTAGCCTGGTGGTAGAAACCCCTGGGTTCAATCCCCAGTACTGCCAATAAATAAATAAATAGGTAAATAAATAAATAAACAAATAAAAATAGGGCTGGGGATATAGCTCAGAGATAGAATGCCCCTGGATTCAATCCCCAGTACCACACGCAAAAAAAAAAAATAAATAAATAAATAAATAAATAAATAAATAGGGCTGGGGAAAGCCAGGTGTGGTGGCGCATGCTTGTAATCCCAGTACTTGGGAGGCTGAGACCGAGGATCCGGGTTTGCGGCCAGCCTCAGCTACTTAGTGAGGCCTTCCGCAACTTCGTGAGACCTGGTTTCAAAATAAAGAATGAAAAATAGGGCCGGGGTAGAACGCTCCTGGATTCAATCCCTGGTAAGGCAAAAAAAAAAAAAAAATAGGGCTGGGAAGTATAGCTTGGAGGTAGGATGACCCTGGGTTCAATCCTCAGCACCATGAAAGAAAGAGAGAGAGAGAAAGAAAGAGGGGAGAAAGAGAAAAAGAAAAAAGAAAGTGGTGGTACCCCTGAGCCTGACTCCTGGTTGCATTGCCTACTGTCTGTGTAGCCTTGGGTCAGGCATTTAATCTGTCTCAGTTTCTTCATCTGTAAAAACAGGGCTAAACCGGGCGTGGTGACATGTGTCTGTAATCCCAATACTTGGGAGGCTAAGACCGGAGGATTGCAGGTTCACTGCCAGCCTCAGCAACTTAGTGAGACCTGGCTTCCAAATAAAATAATAATAATAAATAATAATAATAATAATAGGACTGGGGGTATGGCTCAGAGGTAGAACACCCCTGGGTTCAATCCCCAGTACAAAAAAGAAAAAAAAAGAAGCTAACAAATACTAGCTGTTACAAGAGAGAAGGATGCTGTTGAAAACCGCAGAACTCTCAGGACTTGACAACTTCCTCCAAGTCCCTGCACGAAGAGACTCAACAGAACTCTGGCATGACTTCTGTCACTGTCACGACCAGGACCCATCCCCAGGATGACCCCACCCCCATGAATAAGCTTGCCTGAGAAGACTCAGTGCTGACAGGATGATTTACTGTTTGCTCTAACCAACGCACACCTGATGATAGGCTCCTGACCTCTTTCTTAGAGCATTCTCCAAGAAAGGCTCACAACTGTAGATACAGGCGGCCTCCGTACTGGTGGGTCCTGCATCAGCAGCGCCAACCAACCATGTATGGAGAATACTCTGAAAAAATTATTAATGTACTAAACCTTACCGTCTTTTTTTCTTGTCCTTATTCCCTAAACGATATAGCGTAGCAATTATTTAAATGGCATTTACATTGTGTTGGGTATTGTAAGTAATCTAGACATGCTCTAAAATAAAAGAGAGGATGTGGGTAGGTTATAGGCAAATAGGATGCTGTTTTATTTGGGGTACTGGGGGTTGAACCCAGGGGCATTGAGCTGCAAACCCAGCCCTATTTTATTTTGATCTTGAAACAGGGTCTAAGTTGCTGAGGTTTTCACTGTGTTGCTGAGGCTGTCCTCGAACCTGTGATCCTCCTGTCTCAGCCTCCCAAGTACTGGGATTATAGGCCTGCGCCACTGCCCCTGGCTTAGGATGCCATTTTATATAAGGGACTTGAGCATCCTCAGATTTTGGTGTCTATAAGTTCCTGAAAACCATTTCTCTGAAATGTGACTATCCGAAGGTTAGTATCCCTGTCTGCCAGTCTCTGTGGGAGAACAGACTCCTCGCTTCCGTCACTGCCAGCTGACAGGCGCAGCCGGCCTCACCACATAGACGCCAGCCAACCTTCTGTGCTTTTTCACTTCTCTGACTCTCCTGAGCCCAGCTCTCTCCCTGTCCTCATTCTTCTTTTAAAATGTCCAAATAGCTGGGCATGGTGATGCATGCCTATAATCCTAGTACTTGGGAGGCCGAGACAGGAGGATCACAGGTTCGAAGACAGCCTCAGCTATATATAAGCGAGACTCTCAGCAACCTAGTGAGACCCTGTTTCAAAACATAAATAAAAAGGTCTGGGGATATAGCTTGGAGATAGACTGCCCCTGGGTTCAATCCCCAGTGCCACACAAAAAATAAAATAAAATAAAATAAAATAAAATAAAATAGCCAAATCACCTATGTACAAATTAGAAGACAGCTCACCTCTAGTCAGTAGTTACTGAATAAAATCTGTCTTCACACTTTACCTGATGTCCAGCCATGTTCCCCAGTGACACTATTAGTTCTCATTTCTACCCTCCAGGGCCATGGGATTTGGGCTTGTTCCCATCTTGGGGCCATTTCTTTTCCCTCAAGGAATAGGACAATACCTGCAAACTATACATCTGGCAGGGGATCCACTCCCAGAATATAGAAGGAACTCAAACAATTGAACCACAAAAAAGCAAACAATCCAATTTATTTGTGTGTGTGTGTGTGTGGTACTGGGGATTGAACCCAGAGGCATTCTACCTTCGAGCTACACCCCCAGCCCGATTTTATTTCTTATTTGGAAACAGGGTCTCACTACGTTGATGAGTCTCACTACTTACTGAGGCTGTCCTTGAACCTGTGATCCTCCTGTCTCAGCCTCCCAAGTACTGGGATTACAAGCATGTACCACCACGCCAAACAATCCAATTTAAAACTGGGCAAGAGCTGGGCGTGGTGGCACATGCTTGTAGCTTGTAATCCCAGTACTTGGGAGGCTGAGACAGGAGGATCGCAGGTTTGAGGCCAGCCTCAGCAACTCAAAGAGGCTTACATCAATTTAGAAAGACCCTGTTTCCAAACAAAAAATAAAATAAGGCTAGGGGTGTAGCTCAGAGGTAGAATGCCCCTGGGTTCAATCTCCAGTACCACACACAAAAAAAAGTGCAAATAGCCAGGCATGGTGGTGCACGCTTGTAATCCCAGTACTTGGAGGCAGAGACCGGAGGATCTGGGTTCATGGCCAGCCTCAGCTACTTAGTGAGGCCCTCTGCAACCTCGTGAGACCCAGTTTCAAAATAAAGTATAAAAAATAGGGCCGGGAGTGTAACTCAGAGGTAAAACGCCCCTGGGTTCAATCCCCAGTACCACAAAAAAAAGTGCAAATAATCTGAATAAACATGTCTCAAAAGAAGACATGCAAATGGCCAATAGGTATACAAAGAATGTTCACGCTCAACAACCCTAATCATCAGGAAAATGCAAATCAAAGCCACAATGAGATCTCACCTCTCTCCAGTTTCAATGGCTATTACCAAAGAGACAAAAAAATAACAAATGCAAGGGAGGATGAAGAGAAAGGGGAACTCTGGTACATTGGTGGAATGTAAATTAGTATAGCCAGTATGGAAGTTCCTCAAAAATACTATAATTAAGCCAGGCATGGTGGTGCACTCCTGTAATCCCAGTGTTTGAGAGGCTGAGACAGGAGGATCACAGGTATGAGGCCAGCCTCAGCAATTTAGCTAGATCCTCAGCAATTCAGTGAAACTGTTTCAAAATAAAAAAAAAAATACAAAGCTGGGCATGGTGGCACAGGCTTGTCATCCTAGTACTTGGCAGACTGAGACATGAGGATCGCAGGTTCAAGGACAGCCTCAGCAAATAGTGAGACTTTCATCAGCCTAGCAAGACCCGGTTTCAAAATAAAAATAAAATAGGGCTGGAGATGTAGCTCTGAGGTAGAATGCCCCTGGGTTCAATCCCCAGTCACACACACACACACACACACACACACACACACACACACACAAGCCAGGTGTGGTGCACATGCCTGTAATCCCTGTATTTGGGAGGCTGAGACAGGAGGATCGCAGGTTTGAGGACAACCTTAGCAAGTAGTGAGACTCTCATCAACCTAGCGAGACCCTGTTGCCAAATAAGAAATAATATTGGAACAGGCATGGTGGTGCACACTTGTAATCCCAGTACTTGGGAGGCTGAGACCGGAGGATCCGGGTTCATGGTCAGCCTCAGCTACTTAGTGAGGCCCTGTTTCAAAATAAAGAATAAAAAAATAGGGCTGTGGTGTAGCTTGGAGGTAGAATGCCCCTGGATTCAATCCCAGTACTGCAAAAAAAAAAAAAAAGAAAGAAAGAAAATTGGGCTGGGGGTAGCTTGAAGGGTTCAATCCCCAGTACCACATACACACACACACACACACACA
>PVJS01023686.1:0-29364 GCA_004027185.1 Glis glis
AAAAAAAAAAAAAAAAAATGTAGGAGAAATGAAGTTCGGTTTCTGACCAGATGTCTATGAGGGTTTGATGTACGGTTGCCTGTGTAGAGGCATAGGCTTGACTTTCCCAGCACCTCTCCCTCACCATCCAGTTTGGTCTGGACTTCTAGTGCCTGTCCCTGCCTTCTGATCAACATGTTCACTCGATTGTGAGTTCTTTGAAAGCCAGTCTTGGGCAATTATTCTTCTTCTCACTGTATAACTTGTGGAATGCTTACATATATGAGGTACAGGGGAAAAACCACTCTGGTGAATTAAAATGGTTCTAAGAGGATACAATACAGCAATTTCCTGTATTTGACATTAATAATAAAATAGTTCTTAAAACAGTTTTTCTTGATATTTTAAATAAGAGAAAGTGGCCTATATAATGATTCTTGGCGAGAATATTCCAGACAGGTAAATGCTTGTGGGGCAAAAGGAAATAAAGTTGTTGTAAGTACAACACAGGAGGCTGTTCTTGTTGATGTCAAGAAACCTTTGGGAACTTTGCCAGGCTGTAGAGAAGGAATGCAGAGATGAATGAAAAGAGGACCTACCTTTAGAAGCTCTGGCATCTGTTGTAGGAAGGAAGCAGGGACAGGGAAGGAGTGAATTGTAAGTTCCATGTTGCAACAGTGATGGTCTGCTGAGGTGAAAGCACATTCTATCCAAGCAGAAAGGTAAAGATATACTTCAGAGTAGGACAAAAATTATATGATTTTGGGTTAGGGCTATTGGTAGGCATTGAAGAATCACTTTTTGGTGGAAGGAAAGTAGTATTATTTATTGAGATTGTTTTCTTAAGTAACTCTTTCTGTTCATTTCAGCATTACAAAGGGCAGGGACTATTGTTCTGCTTGCCATGTGTCCCCCAATCCTAGTACAGTTCACAATGCATAGTTAGTTGATGCCCAGTAAGTACTTATTGGGGAATGAGTAAAATGTTGGTCTCTCTACATTATTAGTATGTTTAGAGGCTTTTGAATTCTAATCCAGCTTTTTAGCTTGTTAGACTCTTCTTGAATCTACCTTTACCATCACTAGCAACTAACTGTGCATGGACCACCATGTACTGGGGTTACAAATGATTGTCTTTTAAATGAGGGGCTTATGTTCTTGGGGAAATGAAGACATAGATGCCATGTGTGGTCTCAGGAAAACATCACAAGGGAAATTGAACTGTTTCTGTAATATCAGCACACTGTTCAACATTTCGGAATCTGTTCCTCCTCTACAAATTGTGATCAGTTTTTTTCTTATTTGGACACAGTGGCTCAATTTGTATTTATCAATGAAGACAAGGTTATACAACCTCAATTACAATCTTGGAAAACTGTCAACAAAATCTGATTAATGAGCACTATTTAATTGCTTTAAAAAATCACAGCAATCTTTCTTGGGTTTTGCCTGAAACAATAGCCTGGTAGAAAATTCAAGGATAAAAATAGAAAAGAATATTAGTCCAAACAGTTTCTGAAGACAACACAGCAGGGCAGTGGCCCCAAATTAAAACTATCTTTCCTCATACTTCACTTGTTTTGTCATTAATCTGTAGATTTACTCTTTGGAAATATAAGATATTTGTGTTTTGCTTATTATGTCATGTAGAACCTGTTCCTTTGTTATACTGTTAGATACAAAAACAACCACATACATACAAGAGAAAGGATTGTTTCTTATTTTTTTTCAGGTGTTTCTAAATTTATGCACCATGTAGATTTGCAAAATATCTGCAAGTTAATATCAATATTAAGTTTCCTAGTGAATTGCCTTTTTGTTTTCTGGAAAACCATGCTAAATATATTTTAAATCAATACCCATATATTGATTTACCCATTTCTTATAAAGTATGAACTTGCTCGTACTAAGGCATATTTGTCCTTTAAAAAATATCTGGCAGCATGGCTACTCTGTCAGCTACTTTTTATTTTTTAATTTTTATTTTTAATATGCTTGTATTGATGCATTGCAATTATACATTGTAATGAGGTATGAAGTGATAGCAAAATACCTGCACACAGCATTTGATGTGTTTCCCTCCCGATCCCGCCTAACTCCCTCCCTTCCCCGTACTTGTCATTGAGATTGGTAGTGATAATTTCATAGGCGCACATAGCATTACATGAACCGTTACCTTCATCATGTTTCCTTTCCCCTCCCTTCCCTAAACCCCTCCATCACTCCATTGCAGCCTCTACCCCTTTATTCGAAGTCCCGTTTGTTACCCAATTTCTCTCTAGCTTAGCTACTTTTTAAAAGGAGCTGTTCTTGGTGCCAACAGGTAGTACCACCGTAGTCTTGCATCTCGAGTTTTGGCAAAGATTTCTTGCAGTGTCACAATAGGGAGATCAGAGAAAGAACTGGACTAAAGCGTATAATGATGCCCTATATTTATATTTCTTTCTGTGATATTTATCTTATCCTTAATCAGAAATGAGGCAGGGATTACTTAATAGAGAGAGAACTTCTAAAGAGAGAACAGGCTAGCTTATCCAAAAGGTGAACAGGCAGTGATAACTGAGTATCTCTATTGAACTACACATAGACTTGCCTTCTTTTCCATGCTTTTTAAAAAATATTTTTTATTAAACATATCTGTTTTGTGTCTCATTCTCTTATTTGGGACTATGTAAATTATTCTAAACATGTGGATAATTATTCCCTGTTCCAGTGGGGGTCTATCTGAAAGAGAGGCCATTATTAAAGAATTACAGAGTTTTCAACTGAACTCAACAAAGAGATAGGAAGATTAAATACAGAGTAGGAGTAGAGCAGTCAGGATGGTCGAGTGGTCTAAGGCTGTGCGTGCAGAGTAGGAGTGAAGGGGACCTCCATCTTGCTCTGTGTTGACCAAAAAATTGGTGTCACAACTGTATTTTCCAATGGTACATTCATATTTGTGAATAAAGTACATATTAAAGTCACATGTGTTAAATGATAAAAATTTTAAATCTTTTGTCGTTTTTCAGTAGTGATCTATGTACATATCTTTCTTGCCATATATTCCCTTCCAAAATTTATACATTTTCTTTATACTTCCCCTTCTATAGTTTGGATGGACTCAAGCTTCCCTACCATTAAAGTTTGAACATCTGAAGAATAAAAAAAGTAATTTATAGCCGGGCGTGGTGGTGAACGCTTGTAATCCCAGTACTTGGGAGGCTGAGACATGAGGATCGCAGGTTCACAGCCAGCCTCAGCTACTTAGTGAGGCCCTCTGCAACTTAGTGAGACCATTTCCAAATAAAGAATAAAAAATAGGGCTGGAGGTAGCTTGGAGGTAGAATGCCCCTGGGTTCAATCCCCAGTTCTGCAAAAATAAAAATTAAAAAACATAGTTTATAGGGAGAAAACTAGGTATGTTATGAGTAGCAAAATAATTTTTGGTTTTTTGGTAAGATTTCAGACTTGGGTGTTATCCTGATTGGAAATAAAAATATATGCTAAGTGAGATCAGCCAGTCTTAGAAAGTCAAGGGTCATATGTTTTCTTTTTTTTTTTTTTTGCGGTACTAGGGATTGAACCCAGGGGCGTTCTACCTCCGAGCTACAGCCCTGGCCCTATTTTTTTATACTTTATTTTGAAACCAGGTCTCACGAAATTGCGGAGGGCCTCACTAAGTAACTGAGGCTGGCTGCGAACCCGGATCCTCCGGTTACTCAAGTACTGGGATTACAAGCATGCGCCACCACGCCTGGCATATGTTTTCTTTTGTGTGTGGAACCTAGAGAGAAAATAGGAAGGAAAAGCAACTTCAGGTAAAAGCTAGAGACCAGTAGAAAAGTAGAAGGGGATGATGGAGAAGGGAAAAAGGAGGCTTGAGGAAGGAAACACTTCAAATAATGGTATGTTATTATATGAAGCTATCTCTATCAGTCTCACTAACATGTGCGGGGAGTGGTAAGGGGGAAAGCTGGGTGGGATCAAAAGGGAAACACACCAAGTAATGTGTGCCTGTATAAATTATTTACTTTGGATCATACAATGCATCAATAAAAATACAAAAAGTTGATATAAATAACTTCACCTGAAAATATATTTACATGATTCAAGAATAAAAAATAAAACACAAACACCCTTATCCTTCTCTTCCACATGCTGATGCTTTGTTACTCTCAAAGTCTTCCAGATATCTCAGAAAAGTAATGAATTTAGATTTTACCAGTTATCCACATTTCTAGTTGTCAGTCTTCCATAGAGTTGTAGTAGGTTAGAGAAAACCTTAGTATATTGAGCACAAGAGGCAGAGAAAAGAATCCTTAAGACAGAAGAGGTATATACAGACAAGGCTAACATTTGGTAACAAAATTTATTTCAAAAACCTTGTATTTTCAGAGAGTGCCATTTCTGTGCCCCTTAGCTCCAAGATTCAGACCAAGTGAGTGAGACCTCCATGTGATGCTGGTAAACCTTATATTTAGGATGTATTCAGATATATGCCCTAACATTTTTAGAACTTTGCTATTGGGAAAGGGGTTGAATTGCGCCAATCCAATTTTTGTCCTCACAACAGGAATAAGTATAGTACATTTGGTAGAAGATTGTTTTCATGATTAAATGGTGCAAATTTTAATTAAGACGTTCCTGTAACAGAGCAAGAAAATATTACGTGACAACTACCATTATTATTCTTTGCTACCCTTTAGTTCTATCTGATACTTATGATATGTTGTGAAAATAAATATTTTGTAGGTCTACAGTCACATGAACTTGAATCTCAAAACTAGAGCATATTCAGGAGCAAATAATGGAAAAGCTGTGAACTGGTGTCTGTACCAGTTACTCTCAGTTGAAGCCTAGCGGTGACTCAGAGGAATGAGCTGCTTACTCCTAAAGCATCACACCCTGGCATCCATTCCGTCCACCCTGGGTGCCTCTAAAATTCACTGGCTTCATACGGCAACTTAACACCGTATCTGAGTGTGGCTCCCCCAGGGTCCTGGCTGATTTCTTTTCCTGGGAAAACTTACATGAAGAAGGCTATTGAGATGAACTAGAGCCCCTGTAACTGCAGCTGGTCTCAAGGCCACAAGTCATTGTACCTCCAATTCTAGATATCCCGCACTTACCTGGGGCTAGCACCTCTGCTGATCTAGGTGGCTTTTCTCATGGACTGACCGGATTACGTGAGGCCAGGGACCATGGATCTCAGGGCATGGCGGCAGGAAGCTGAGAGGGGGAGAGCACAAGCCTTCACTCCTCACATCATGGAGGCCGGAAGCAAGAGAGAAGCAAAGGGATCAGGGGCCATATATAATCCTCAAGGCCACACCCCCATGGACCCACCTTCTCCAGCCACACCCTACCAGCCTAGGCCACCACCCAGATCAATCCATTGCCATGGATTTATCCACTGCTGGTTACAACTCTCATGACTCAATTACATCAACCCCAAATGCCAATTTATGAGCTCTTCAGGGGCCGTTTTATATCTAACTATAACAGATGTGATAGGACTAGTGAGCGCATGTGCATGGACCCAATGCTGCACCTCTAAATAAAATTATATTGGTGTGAAAGGCAAGCTTACATCTAGAATTGAGTGATTCCAATTAAAATGAGGCACTGTCCTTTCAGAGTAGCAGTCTAATGTAATCATTTGCTACTACACAGCTGGCCAATCTTCTTGGCAGGTAGTGTTGTATTAGGTGTTTCACATTGGTCTCAATGTCTGGAAACTTGAATATTTGACAGCAGCACCCCCTACAGCAGCCTTAGTAAATATTAGGAAGACTGTCCTCAACCTCTTGATCATTCACTCATTATTTATTTGCTTTTATAAATTAAATAGTATCTATTGATATAGGAATTAAATTCCCCCTATTTAAATGTATATAGCTCCCCACTGATCAACAGCAACAGAATCCAGTCCATATCTACTCCCTCAGTTTCCCACTTGTAAATACATGTTGGTGAGATCCTACAACTTATCCAACATACAGTCTCTTTCCTCTCTTAACAGACCCTGTAATTTATCAATTGGATTATGCTGCGACTTTACCTGGAGGTCCAGGGGGATGTTTGTGGTAGATCTTGATGGTAGATGAACAAATTTTCTTTCAAATCAGAGACCTCTGTAGTGTCTTCAAACAAGGATGGAGTGCTAGGCCCTAAGATGGAGGAGAAGTCCACTTCTGTGTCTCAGAGGGTTTAGAGAAATCTAGGGATTCAAGAGTTTCAAGTTAATTAATCTAGATGTCTCATCCCATGACTCATAGTCCTATGTTTCCCAATTAAGTCCCCAACTTCGGCATAAGCTGCCTAAGTTGAGAATTAATCCTTGTCTGAAGACTTTCACTCTTATGATTAATTCCTGGGCCTGGTGCTCAGCTTTTCCTGCATCTGCTATAAGAAGTGAGGATGTATTTATATGGTGACATGATGATCTGCCATCTTTGCATTTACTATTAAATTAATGATGATTCACTCTTATCCTTACATTGTGTTTTTCCACTACCTCAAGGGGCCCCAGCAACAGTTATTCTATTTCATAGTGCCAATCACTTCTTCCCCTGAAACTTTCAAATACTGAAGATATTGTGTGCACTAGTTCATTCCCTTCTACTGGTATTCTATCCCAGTCTACACCAGTGAAAGAGTGTATTGTAACAGTCGCACTGCTACACTATTTCCCTGGCTGTCAGTTTTCAACATAGCATCAGTGATGAGATCTTTAAACAGATACAATACCCCATATAGTGTCACTTCTTCAGTGCTCCCTTGGTACCTGTTAGGTGAAATTCTGAAAGGAATCAGGCTGGTCAAGGATGATGACACCTGTCAGAAAATGTGTGAGGTCAAAATGGCATCAGTAGCAAAGGATAGGGTGGGAGTACTGTTTATAGGGAAGGGGTCTGCAAAGTCTGTGAAGGTCTGCAAAAACACATGGAGCTGGGCTTGGGAAATCAGAGGGGGTTGGTTTCGGTGGAACCAGTCAAGGTCAGTTAGTGAAACCAGGTCAGGATGGCTGATCTGGGTCATTAAGTTATCTTTAGCACATTCCCTGCAAAGAAACAGGAGAAAAGGACAAAAGGGAACTGTCCCCTTGCAGGGGGGTGGAAAGTTGCTACAACCAGTTATTGATTGTGATCGGATTGTATTGTACTAACAGTACCAACTTTCTTAAGTCAGGTTCTCTGGGAAACAGACTATAAAACAGAGATACATGCCCAGAACTTCTTTTGGATAATATAGAGGAAGAAGGTGAACTTGAATGCATTTGCAGTAGAAGTCTCTGCCAATCCTACAGTAAGCTCTGAGGCAGGAGTGGTCCCTATGCTGAAGCAAGAGGCTCAGGCACTTGAGGTCCCAACATCTGAAAGTCATCGGAGTGGGCTGACCTAGGAAAGGGAGAATGACCCTTTGACCATGGACCATTCCCAGAGAGTGACTCAGCTATGAGCCCCTGGTAACCAGCACACACTCTTAGAAGTTGGAGGATGAGTAACTAATCCTGAAGGGGTCTCTTGCGCGGCATACCTCAGCCACGCCACATCACATTTTTCCATTGATTCTGAGGGTAGACCTGGGTGGGAGGCCAGAGTACAAATATTATGATTGATACTGCATTTATTTGAATTCAAGTGTATTCAGAAATTCTTTGGGCTATACCTTCCGTGTCCTTCCTCCTTCAGAGGCCCAGAAGTTTACTCAGACAATATTCTCACTATTTAAAAAATAAAATCTGTGTGTTTAGAAAATTAGCAGAGTGTGGTCCATGGGTGTGAAAGATATTCTGTCTAATTTTTCATAGCCTTCTTCTGGGTCTTTGCTTTATAGCCATAGTCAAGGCCTAAGTAAAGGGTCCAGGCTGAGTCAGGGGGCCAGAAATCACAGGTGCAATCATAGTCTTAATCCTAATGTGGCATTATGGGAGGGAAAATTGTCCCTCCTTTGTGAGAAGGGGTTTTGAATAGACAGCTATTGTACGTTTTTATCCTTGTGGTAATTATAGATGTAAAATTTTTATATTACTTTCTATATTCTTATTTCAATTATACCAGCACCTAGACTTTCCATAGATCAAGTTACCAGTGGCATCTGTCGTGATTATTTACTTGCAGATATTCTTCAAGGTAAATGCTGGTTGATGCTAAACATATTGTGGTTTTAAACTGAAGAGAATTTACATGTATAATTTAGAATTCCATAATAAAAATATCAGAAATGTTTTAAAGAACTGAAATGGATATTTTAATTCTTTATTGGGGGTATGTATCACCCATTGTTATATTGACTATGCTGTCTTTGCTGAAAATTTTAAAAGATGTCTTGCTAGTAGGCATTTTGAAATACTTTCTTACTGGGTGTGCTTCAAAAGCACCCTGTAAAACTGGAAAAAGGATGAAATTGCAGCTCTGTTTAGTGACACTAATTTAAATTTTAGTTATAAAGGCCACACCCATTTTGCCTTGGTTCTTTGGAGCATAAGTAACTGGCTTTCATACAAGAATTAGAATAAAATGAAGTTCATTGTGTGAGGAGAATTGCAGTGGTTCTAATACTCTACAAGGCAAGGAAGGGAAGATATAATTATGCAAGCATTTAAGTTCTGGTCTGTTGCCATGTTGTGCAACATTCATTAAAATTTAAAATTCTCACTTTTACTACAGAACAAGGACACAGCTACAGTTATTCACAGTGAGGTGAGAATAATAGCCAGGAAGCCATAACAGTACTCAAGTCTAAGAGTCTGTAGTGAGGATTAAGTGAATTTAAGTTTTTTTTTTAAAATGTGTATAGTACAATGTGTGAAATATTTTAGAACCTACATAAAATGTTTATTTTTTATGGATTTTTATTTGCTAAAAGAAGACAATAACCTTAATTGAACATCAACAAGGGCCTGAACCAAGTTATATCTGGAAATGAAAAGGTGTGGGGAATGAGAGAAATTGGAGGTAAGCACCCTAAGATATAGAAATTGATTAGAAGTGTGGGGCAAGGAAATGGAGGAATCAAGGGTAAACCTGGAGTTCCTGTATAACTAGGAGAATGTTGGTTTTGTTAATAAGTACTCTATGTGAAATTTAGAAGACATCATAGGTCATGGGTGAAAATAAATTTAAAAATTTATCTCCACTTATATCAACATCATAATTACTTCAGCTGTTAGTAAATTTTGAAATCAAATAATGTGAATACTCCAAACAAGTTATTTTTATAGTGTTTTAACAATTCTAGATTCTTTCTATTTCCATATGCATTTTAGTATTTTCTTTCCAAGTCCTGAAAAGAATATGCTGGTATTTTAATTAGGATTATGTTAAATCTATAGATTCATTTATGGAGAATCAACATATTATTAAAATTTTCAACTTATGAGCATATATTATTCTTCCTTTATTTCATTCTCCTTTAAGTTCTTCCAGAATTATTTTATAGTTTTCTATATAGACAAATTGCACATATTTTGGTAAATTTCTTTCTTTCTTTTTTATTTTTGTGTGGTTCTCGGGATTGAATCCAAGGCCATCCTACTTTGGAACTACATCCCCAGCCCTATTTTTATTTTTTATTTGGAGACCAGGTCTCACTAAGTTGTTGAGAGCCTTGCTAAGTTACTGAGGCTAGTTTCCAACCTGTAATCCTTCTTTCTCAGCTTCCTAAGTACTGGGATTATAGGTGTGTGCCACCATGCCTGGCTGGTAAATTTATTTCTAATAATGTAATTATTTTAATGCTGTTATAATTGAATTTTAAAATAATTTATGTTTTGCTGCTTGTAAAGAGAAATATAATTGACCTATCTATATTGAGTTTATGTTCTGTGAACTTGCTAAATTTACTTTTTAGCCCTAATAGTTATTTTGAAAATTTCTTATGATTTTCTCATAAATAATCATGTTAACTGTGGACAAAGTCAGTTTAACTTTTTCTTCCCAATGCTTATGACTTTTATTTCATTATTTTGTCTTATTGGACTATCTAAATCTTCCAATTAAATGTTGAATACAGTGATAAGAATGGATATATTAGACTGGAAACTTATCTGGGGGAAAACATTGGCTTTTTACCACTAATTATAATCTTAGTCATAGATTTCAATTGTAGATTTATAGATTTTTGTCTTATCAAATTGAGGATGCTTTCTTCTGTTTTGCTAAGAAATTTTTATGGCATGAATTTTTCTTTACATATATAAAAGTGATTTTAAGTTATTTCCCCCTTACTTTTTTTATATGTTCAATTACATGATTTTAAAAATTAAATTCACCTTACAGTCCTGGAATAAGCTATACTTGATCATGATGTACCAACATTTTTACACAATTCTAGATTTTAATTGCTAATATTTTGTTAAGAATTTTCATCTGTGTACATGAGGAATGTTAATCTGACTTTTCCTTCTGCTGTAATATTTTTATCAGGTGTCGAGACTATGGATTTATGGTCAAATAAAGCAAGCTGTATTTATCGATGTAAAGTTTGTACAGTACTCTCATTCCCTTTTTATACTTACATGATTTGTAGTTATGAACCCTCTTTCATTTCTGATATTGCTAATTTGTGTTTCTTATTTTTCTCATCAGCTGTTCTAGGAATTTGTCACATTTTTATTGATTTATTCTCTTATTTTTATCATTTTATTACACTTGCTATATGCTTAATTTGCTCTTCTTTTCTGGCTTCTAAGGGTGAAACTTAAATGAAAAATCTTTAGATTATTTAAAGCTATAAGTTGCCTTTTAAGTATGTTTTAGCTGTTGTGCATAAATTTTGGCATGTTTACATATTACAGGTGTGTGCTACTATGCCCAGCTGAGACTTTTCTAAATGTCATAAAGATATTGAATGGCCTTTGATTATAATAAAAAGGGTCAGGTTCCACAAGTCTAGATTACTGAAATTTAGCACTGTAATCAAGTCAGCTAAGTCCTCCAAACCTTGATCTCTGGGTATAATGAGCCCTCCCCCTGTGACTAAATGTTCTAACTACTCTTAGAATTAAGCAAGATAATATATATGGACATATTTTGATAGGTATATAATATACAATATGGGTAGTGATATTATTATACCATAATACAGCATAAATTTATAGCTGATTTCAGTCAAATCTAGGTTCAATCGATTTTAGATTGCTTATCAAGTGTTTTTAAACATTGAAATGATTCATAAATCAGAATCTTATTCTTCACCCAGGTCTTAGAAAACCACAGTTAGAAATCAACCTGAAATTGCCACTAATTACTAAACCAGTGTGTTGATTTTAAGGATGTACTCTTAGCATTTAAGTGAATTTAGGGACAGATTAAAAGTCATAAAACAGCAAAATGAACTAGCAGCACTTAATCTCTCTGAAGAATACTTTGCGAATAGATTTTTACTGAGACACACAAAGTGCTGAGCTATTTAGACTTCATTAATTGGCCATGAGGACATCTAATCTATGTACCAATATGCCAGCAATATTCATAATTTCCTGTTATAGATATATTTAGTATAATTTTAGCATAAGATAGTTTGGGCCAAAATATTTTATTATATAAGCAACTTTTATAGAAGTATAATAAAGCCTTACAGATGCGAATGTACTTCTAGCAGGGTAATAGATTTATATTAAGAACAAGATTCTTCTTTTCCCCTTCTACCATACTTACATTTAGGTCAAGTTCCATTTATGGCTGAGAAAGTTAGTGATAGTTTATGGTTTGTTTTGATGCATTTATTCATTGCTTTTTTCTCAATGAAAAAGTAGTTGAACAGCTATTAAATGTCAAGTATCCTGACACATTCCATTAGAGAAAGCACATGCAAAAATAAGGGGTTATATTACCTCATGTTATATGCCATAATACATGAGGTGTGTGTGTGTGTGTGTGTGTGTGTGTGTGTGTGTGTGTAGACACACACAAATGACGCAGATGGAAGTGCATGTTAACTCCTGTCTGGGTCATCAAGGAGACTTTTCCAGGGAGGAATTGCTTGATCTGAATCTCAAATCCACTTGCCCAGTAAGGAATTCGAGACACTGGCTATCTTAGCAAGTTTTGATATAAATAACATAATACACCAATAAAAGTATTAAACAATAACACTTTGTCGGGGTAAAAGAGGGAGAGAAAGGAAGACGATGGCTGTTAACGACAGTGAACAGTGTGCTCCACCAAGGACTGTGATAGACGTGTTCACTCTTGTCACCACAGCATCTCACATATCTCATCAGCACTCCCACAAAATAGAGCATATCATGTCTGGTTTATGTGGAAGGAAGATGACGTTTCTGTGGTAACAATCCACATTTCAGAAATGTTAAAACGTGCGAACACATGCCTTAGAATCAACAAAATACAAGAGAAGCCATTGCCATGAGTTTACTCCTTTAAGAGTATGTAGCATTTTAAAAGAAATGACTCGTAATTGTATCTAACATCACAATTTTTATCATTCTCCCAACTTATGGTTTTTACTCTACCTTGAAAAAGATACTGGATAATTTGCATAAGGCTAAATAACACAAAAGAGAATCTGTGACACTGTGGGGTTGTCTTGTCTGCCCTGCAGTCGGAATAGGGCTGGGAGGAGAAGAAGGGTCTGTTCAGATGAAAGTATTATTATTCATTAATGATGATAGCAATAACTAACATGTTTAATGTTTCTGATGTTCTGGGCACTGCCTTAATTATTTCTTATTTAATCCTTAAGACAACCTGAAGAACTTCTTACCATTAATATCTCATGTGTCAAATGAGGAAACAGGAATAGAGAGTTGAAGCAATTTGCTCCATTTATGCAGCGGGTGCGGGCAGAGCCATGATTTAAAGCAGGCAGTCTGGCTTAAGCCTCCCCGGGGCCTCCTCCCCTAAGCTGAAGAATGGTACATGCTGGAGTTAAGCTGGGCTCCAAATGGCATGTGCCACCAACTCATCAAATATGGAAATGCTCCTTGATTTAATGTTATCTCACTTGAACAGAATGGGATGGTTTGGTAACCACATAGAAATTGTTCAAATTCTAACTCTATCGTGTGAGTAAGTCACTTAGGATTGTTTTAAAGGTACTTTAAAGGTGCAGATTAATCTTATTAATACATTAAGACACAGTAGGTTTCTATTAGGATGGAGATAGCAAAAAGTACTTAGGAAGCACATTGGAGGTAATTATTCTTACAGAAATCTGGCTCCCCTGTCTTAGCACAGGACATGTAAGTGGTAACCTGTTCAACCTGGTGAGATAGAAGACATAGGAAACATTAGAACTAGAAGCAATTTTTGCTCCAAAACATTGATATTCCTCAGTGGCTTTCCTTTACACAGTGATAATCTAATAATAAATTCAACACATGTCAAAATTGTCCACAGTATTTACCTTCAGAAATCCCTTTTATTTTCATCGGGCTTCCCAACCTCAGAAAATTACTATAGAGACTCAAGGTAAAAGTCAAGTTATAAACCGGGGGTGGTGACGCACGCTTGTAATCCCAGTACTTGGGAGGATGATACCGAAGGATCTGGGTTTGTGGCCAGCCTCAGGTACTACTTAGTGAGGCCCTCTGCAACTTAGTGAGACCCTGTTTCAAAACATAAAGAACAAAAAATCGGGCTAGGGGTATAGCTCAGAGGTAGAATGCCCCTGGGTTCAATCCCCAGTACCGCAAAAATAAATAAATAAATAAATAAATAATAAGTCAAGTTATTTAAGGATAGAGTTAGATTGCCCTATGAAAGAGTGTTGGGCACAGCCAGAAGACGCCCGAGCCTGTGGATATGATTGCTTTAGAGAAAAAGTGGCAAAACACAGGAAAAAGAAGACCTGCCTTTCTGTTCCAACTCTGCTGCGTGTATCTCAGGCAGGTGTTTTGACCTTTCTAGGTTTATTTTTCACGCTGTGCACAATTTGAGGATTAGCGCTGTTAAAACTATACTATGCAACGCCCAGGACTTTGTAAAGGCTATACTTCATGTGGGATAACTGGGACTCCAGCCCTGATCCCTTGATTTAACCTAAAGAGCTTTTTATTTTTTTTATCAGTAATATTCATTGAGTTTCCATGTTATCTTGAAAACTAAGGAGGTGGGAGGCAGTTGTTGGTGGTTTCAGAGGCTAAAAACAAAAAATGCCTAACCATTTATGTCTGCAATGATGTCCTTCTAATTTACTCATCTGTAAGCCCAGGCACCTATGCTCTGCTTTCTGAGCATGTGAGTGGGCAGATGTTGCAAAGACTGAAAAAGTCATAGTGCTTATGATGGAGGAGCGTGTGGTGTAACTGGGAACATGCCAGGCCATGTCAAGACAGCAAGTGGAAAAGCTTATTTCAGGCTCCTTATTCTCCCATTTCTGTACTGTCTTCCTACCTATATCCTTTGGTGGTGGATTCTGCCCATTCTCAGGTTCCTTGATGTTTTCTCTGCTTTCCCTTCTAATCTTGAGGGATATTCTCATAAGCCACTTATACCAAGGTATAAAATGTATTATAAGTCTTAAAACATGAGGGCCTGTTGGTGAGACTTGCATTTCAATGAGGAATAAAATCCATAATAGAATACATGCAGTTCTAATAGTAGAAGCTATTATAGATTCTTCCTTTGATTATTTTACTTTAATTACAGAGAATAATGTGTTTCATTACAGCATATTTGTACATGCAAATAACATGCTTTGATCATAACTCCCCCATTACCCTCCCTTACTTTCCCTTTCCCCGCCCCGATCCCCTTCTTCCCTGTTACTTTCTTTTTTTTTTGGTGGTGGTGGGGAACTGGGGATAGAACCCAGGAGAATTCTACCTCCGAGCTACACCCCCAGCCCGATTTTTTTATTCTTTATTTTGAAACAGGGCTCACGAAGTTGCGGAGGGCCTCACTAAGTAGCTGAGCCTGGCCGCAAACCCAGATCCTCCGGTCTCAGCCTCCCAAGCACTGGGATTACAAGCGTGCGCCACCATGCTGGGCTTCCCTGTTACTTTCATTCCCCCTAGATTCTACATATGAGGGAAACCATGCAATACTTGTCTTTCTAAATCTGGCTTATTTTGCTTAACAGTATGTATGATCTCTACTTCCATCCATTTTCCTGCATATGACATGATTTTGTTCTTCTTTGGGCTGTATAATACTCTATTGTGATATATATATATATATATATATATATATTTATATATATATATATATATATATTTATATATATATATGTATGTATCATATTTTCATAAAACAAATATGTATCATATTTTCATAAAACAAACATTTGTCATATTTTCTTTGTCTACTCACCTGTTGATGGGCACCTAAGCTGATTCCATACTTGGCTATTGTGAATTGTGCCATGATAAACATGGGTATGGAGGCATCTCTATCGTATGCTGACTTTAATTCCTGTAGTATATCCCCAGGAGTGGTATAGTTGGATCACATGTTAGTTCTATTTTTAGCTTTCTGAGGAACTTTCATACTGATTTCCATAGTGACTATACTAATTTACATTCCCACCAACAGTGTAAAAGGGTTCTTTTTTCTCTGCTTCCTTGCTGGCACTTATTTTTTTATTGTGTTATTGATAATAACCACTCTGCTTGGGTGAGAGGGAATCTCAGTGTCGTTTTGATTTGCATTTCCCTGATGGATAAAGATATTGGATATTTTGTAGTATACTCTTTGGCCATTTGTACTTATTTTGAGACATGTCCGTTCAGTTCTTTTGCCTGTTTATTAATTTGGATGTTTGCTTTTTTGGAGTTTTGGGGATTTTTTGTGAGTTTATATTCTGGATATTAGTCCTCTTTTAGAAAAGTAGCTGGCAAAGATTTCTCTCCCATTCTGCAGGCTGTCTTCTCACTCTATTGTTTGCTGTGCAGAAGCTTTTTATTTCGATGTGGTCCTTTTGTCAATTCTCGTTATTATTTCTTGAGCTATTGGAGTCCTATTTAGGAAGTCACTGCCTGTGTCTATGTTTTGAAGCCTTTCCCCTTTGTTTTTAAATGTACTTTTATTGGTGCATTGTAATTATACATCATACTGAGGAATGGGGTGATAGGAACATACATGCATCTAATTCTTGGAGCATTTCCCTCTGGGTGCCCCCTCTCCTTCCCCGTACATGTCTTTGAGATTGACACTGACAGCTTAACAAGCATACATGGCATCATTTCAACTGTTACCTTCTTTATGTTTCTGTTCCCCCTTCTTCCTCCCCTCCAACCCCTCATCACTCCATTGGAGTCTTTGCTCTTCTGACGTTGCCCTTGTTTCCCAGTTTCTATCTAGCTTCCACATATGAGAGACAACATACAACTATTAGTATTTTGAGACTGGCTAATCTCACTTAGCATAATATTCTCGAGTTCCATCTGTTTTCCTGCTGAGGTTTGCATATGATTAGTAATTCAGGAAAATGTCTAAGTTTTGGAAAGAGTTTGATTTGGGGCAACCAAGGTGAAATGTTTAGTAAGTGGCTGAAATATTCCAATTCTTCAATGAAAATTTGAGCATTTGATTGTGCGTTCTGAATTTGGGATGTTTAAAATTGGCTAAGATGTCATTTTTACCCTCAAAAAGGATATAGTCTAATGGAGGGAGACAGAAATGTGATTGTAATACAGAAGCATTCTTATGACCTTTTAGCCCAGTCATAATGAGAGAGTGTAAGAGAAAGAAGAGCTTAGTTTGAGTGGTAGAGGAAGTCTGCACAGGACAAATGACTGAACTAGAATGCAGGTCAGGAAGTCAAGACATGAAAACAGGAGAGGCATTAATAGGATTGCTGCTTTCCTTTGAACAAAAAGCTGGTATGTGTTTCTAGGCTTGGGAAACCCAGGGTTTTGGATTAAGTGACTGGTAGAACACTTTATTCTACCAAAATTGGCCTTAACATAATCTGTTTACCCCACTGCTTTCTCACTTTCCAAAGTCTTTATAAGGAGAGGTCACAAAGTGGTATAATAAGTACTCTTTAAACTTAATTCAGGAGTCAATTTCCTGACATTTCTATTAGTAGAAAACAGGTGCTACTTTGTAATTGCGAATGAATACCAAATTGTTTTAGAGAAGAGAGATTATAGTCTGACAGCGTATGAAACCTAGAAAGTCACAGACTTTTTTTTTTTTTTTGGTCAGTCTCTTTCCCTCCCCCATCGTTTCTCCTCCCTTTCTCACACTCCTGTCTCTTGAGAAGCTTGGCTCTCAGCCAGAGCATGTGTTCCTCAAGTCCCTACAGAACCTGATTGAAGTGACATTGGCAGATTTCCAAGTGGAGGGAGCTGATAAGGAAATTATGTGCATGTACATATATGCCTCAATGAAATCCTGCATTATGCATAATTATTATGCATTAATAAAAAAGAGTCAGCAGGCTCCTAAAACAACATGCAGTTTTTGATGTATTCTTCAGTGAATGGCGTAGATTATTTATCTACTCCGACACACACTTCAATACTAGCAAAGGCTTTTGACTGTTACTTTTATTTCAAGGTACATTTCAGTGATAAAATATTCACTTCAACAAAATGTTGAGTACCTACTATATACAAGGCACTGTACTAGTAAACCAGTAAAACTAAATGTAAAATGTTTTCTTCTTTATGTAATTCAAGAAAGTAGCCATCATAAAGATCATTTAGTTGTGTGGTCACCTGCATTTTAAAATACCAAATCATAAAATGAACTCTAATCAATCAGTTCTTGATAATTTCTTTTTGTGATTTGATACCCCATCTCCAGTCATGCTCCTAACTCACAGGATTAATTTTCAGCCATCTGCTACAAGTATGCATTGGTTGGTCAGACTGGTTCTGCTGTTGGAAGCCACAGATTTTCAAAATTTTCATGTGTCATCTGAAGTTTCTAATATATTTTACCATTGTATGTTTACTATTTTCATAATGTTCAGTCTGGTATAACTTTGATTTTCTTCCAACTCAGGATATTTCATTGACAAATTTGATGGTTGTATAAGGTCTATTTTATCTTAGTATCTACTCATCATATGAAATATTTAGTTATTTGGAGTACTTTAATTATTAATAAATTCTTAGTCATTGAATAACCAGAAAAGCAAGATATTATTTGAATAAGAAAAAAATCTTGAAGCCGGGCGTGGTGGCGCACGCTTATAATCCCAGTGCTTTGGGAGGCAGAGACCGGAGGATCTGAGTTCGCGGCCAGCCTCAGCTCTCTCGCTCTCTCTCTCCCTGTCTCTTTCTCTCTCCTTAGTGAGGCCCTCCGCAACTTCGTGAGACCCAGTTTCAAAATAAAGTATAAAAATTAGGGCCAGGGGTATAGCGTGGTGGTAGAATGCCCCTGCATTCCATCCCTGGTACTGCAAAAAAAAAATCTTGCATACATGGATAATATAAATTTGGTGGTAAATTTTTAAAATTTTGGTAGGGAGAATATATTTAAATTTAAATCCTTATGTTTCTGTAAGCAAATGCAACTTTAGGGAAGGAAATAAAGTGGAAACAGCATTACAAAGTTAATATGACTATCTAAATTGTCAGTTTATCAATGCATTTATAATTATCCTTTTATTATTATTTTAATTGTCTCACTCATAAGTGATTTAGGAAAAGATATTATAATTTATAAGTAAATTTGTATTTAAATTTTGATATTCTGTTTCCCCCTTTATGATTTTTCACACATTATGTGCTATGAAAACTTATGGAAAATGTTGGAAATGAGATAAATCAAGAATTTAATTCTGATACTCACTTAGCATCCTTTTCTTTTCAGACACTCCATGAATTTATGTGGAAATGAGAGAAATTCATGAAACCCCTCCTCCAGGAGAAAGTCTCTTTCATAAATGGAGCGTTGCTTCTGGTTTTCATGGGACACTGACATTGTAGCAAAGCCACATCTGCCTTTTCTGCTATTTTCAATGATTCCCAGAACATTTGAATAGTGATGCTTCCCTTGGATTTACCGATTTTCATCCTGATACCTTGTTTACTTCTTTGGGGCAGAAAAGCTTTCACTAATTGCTCTCCATGGTGGCTAATCTTTTCAAGAGCTTGATTTTACCATATATACATAAGCTTTGCAAAGGAATGTTTACAAAGAAATTGGGAAATACAACAAAAAAAAGAGAGAATCGTCAGCAGAAAAAGGATCAAGATTTCCCTACTGCTGACCAGACAAAAGCCCCCAAATTTTCCAACACCTTGAAAAGCACTGTAAAGAAGATTGCAAAGTGTTCGTCCACTCGCAACTTATCTACCGAAGAAGACGAAGCTAACAAAGATTTTTCCCTCTCTCCGACATTCAGTTACCGAGTAGCTATTGCCAATGGCCTGCAAAAGAATATCAGTGTAAGCAACAGTGATAATGAGGATCTGTTTCAAGAGCTATCTTCGATCGAGAGTTCCTACTCAGAATCATTAAATGAACTAAGGAGTAGTACAGAAAACCAGGCACTATCAGCACACACCATGCCGGTCAGACGCAACAGAAAGAGTTCCAGCAGCCTGGCGCCCTCTGAGGGCAGCTCCGATGGAGAACGCGCCCTGCATAGCTTAAAACTGGGAGCTTTACGAAAACTGAGAAAATGGAAAAAGAGTCAAGAGTGTGTCTCCTCAGACTCCGAATTAAGCACCATGAAGAAGACCTGGGGAATTCGAAGCAAGTCTTTAGACAGAACTGCCCGAAACCCAAAGGCAAACGCCCTGGAGCCAGGATTCAGCTCCTCTGGCTGTATCAGTCAGACACATGATGTCATGGAAATGATCTTTAAGGAACTCCAGGGAATAAGTCAGATCGAAACAGAGCTTTCTGAACTCCGCGGGCATGTCAATGCTCTCAAGCACTCCATCGACGAGATCTCGAGCAGTGTGGAGGTTGTGCAAAGCGAAATCGAACAGCTACGGACGGGGTTCGTCCAGTCTCGGAGAGAAACCAGAGACATCCACGACTATATAAAACACTTAGGCCAGATGGGGAGCAAGGCGAGCCTGAGATTTTTAAATGTGCCTGAAGAGAGATTTGAATACGTGGAAAGTGTGGTATACCAAATTCTAATAGATAAGATGGGTTTCTCAGATGCACCAAATACTATTAAGATTGAATTTGCTCAGAGGATAGGACACCTACGGGACTGTCCAAATGCGAAACCTCGACCCATTCTTGTGTACTTCGAAACCCCTCAGCAAAGGGATTCTGTCTTAAAAAAGTCATATAAACTCAAAGGAACAGGTATTGGAATCTCGACAGACATTCTGACTTATGATATCAGGGAAAGAAAAGAGAAAGGGATCCCGTCCTCCCAGACATATGAGAGCATGGACATGAAGCTTTCCACTCCAGAGCCCAAGGCCAAAAAGAACAGCTGGCATTCACCTGATGACAGTGAGGGAGAGCCAGAAGTCCACCTCAGGAGAAACAGTTATGCTGTGCTGTCCAAGCCAGAGTTTCCAACAAAGGGAAGTACTTCCAAGTCAAGCTCAAAATCTCACAGTGCTAGAGCTAAGAGCAAAACCGCGAATAGCAGCAGGGTTCCAAATAAACCGGATTATGATAAGATTTCCTCACAACTACCAGAACCAAATCACTTGGAAAAGCAGACGGCAACTCAGTATGCAGAGGCAGCCCCTCTCTGGCATTCACAGAGTGATTTTTTCACTGCTAAACTCAGCCGTTCTGAATCAGATTTTTCCAAATTATGTCAGTCTTACTCAGAAGATTTCTCAGAAAATCAGTTTTTTACTAGAACTAATGGGAGCTCTCTCCTGTCATCTTCAGACCGGGAACTCTGGCAGAGGAAACAGGAGGGCACATTGTATGACAGTCCTCAGGACCGCCGTTTAGATGGAAGTACTCAGGGTGTCCAAGTGCAGAGAGAAATAGAGAACACAGAGACTGTGGACAGTGGGATGAGTAATCACATGGCATGTGCCTCTGGAGACCGAAGTCATTACAGTGATTCTCAGCTTTCTTTACATGAGGATCTCTCCCCATGGAAGGAATGGAATCAGGTAGAGCAAGGAGCCGACTTAGGCTTGGATTCATCCACCCAGGAAGTTTGTGACTATGATACAAATAGTTTATCCGACCAGCAGCTGGATGTCTTTAATAAAGACCTAGAAGACTTGGGGAAGTGCCACAGTGACCTTCAAGATGACTCTGAGAGCTACGATTTAACCCAAGATGCCGACTCTTCTCCATGCCCTGGGTTAGACAATGAGCCACAAGGCCAGTGGGTTGGCCCATATGATTCTTATCAGGAAGCTAATTCTAATGAGCTGTATCAAAACCAAAGCCAGTTGTCCATGATGTATCAAAGTCAGAGTGAACTGCAAAGTGATGATTCAGAGGACGCGCCACCAAAATCTTGGCATAGTCGGTTAAGCATTGACCTTTCTGATAAGACTTTTAGCTTCCCCAAATTTGGATCTACATTACAGAGGGCTAAATCAGCCTTAGAGGTGGTATGGAACAAAAGCACACAGAGTCTTAGCGGGTACGAGGACAGTGGCTCTTCCTTAATGGGAAGATTTCGGACATTATCTCAATCAACTGCAAATGAATCAAGTACTACCCTTGACTCTGATGTCTACACAGAGCCCTATTACTACAAAGCAGAGGATGAGGAGGACTATAGCGAGCCGGTGGCTGACAATGAAACAGATTATGTTGAAGTGATGGAACAAGTCCTTGCTAAGCTAGAAAACAGGAGTAGTGTTACTGAAACCGATGAGCAAATGCAGGACTACGATCACCCTTCATATGAAACACCTTATGAAACCCCACAAGATGAAGGTTACGATGGGCAGGCAGATGATGGGGTTAGTGAAGGGGAATCAGAACCTTTAAATGAACCAGCTGTCGAAATGGAAATAAGAGAAGATGAAAACCAAAACATCCCCGAACAGCCAGTGGAAATCACAAAGCCAAAGAGAATCCGCCCCTCTTTCAAGGAAGCAGCTTTAAAGGCCTACAAGAAGCAAATGGCAGAGTTGGAAGAAAAGATCCTGGCTGGAGGTACTCATGTTTAAATGCTACATTATAAGATAATTGTGTTTTAGCATTGAGTGATGCTTCTTTCAAGTATGTTCTGTGTTTACTGGGAGAAAGAATGAATTTGTAATGAATTTGTACATTTATTCTGAGAAGGATTTTATTTCACTCAGAGAGGTCTCCCAGCAAGTTGGGCTTAATGATTTAAAATAAACACATATTTCAAACAGGTCATATTAAAATGACCCCAAATTTAACCCGATGCACGCCATTTAATACTATCTAGATCTGTGGTATCAGTTGTTAAGAAAAAAAGGAGTAAAATGAAAGAGCAGCCCGTTAAGCCAGCGGCCTGGGGTCCACTCCTTGGTTCTACTAGGCTTATAGAGATGGGGAGAGAGCTGTAGTTAATCTTAAGAAATTTGAGAAGATGGACTCTCAGATTTAACCACTCTTCCCATCAAAGCTACAGTTGGAATCTGATGGTAGAAGAGTTGGGTCACAGTCAATCCTAGTCAGTCCCATGGAAACTTCCTGTATTGATGCTGCTGAGGGAGAGCAATAAAGCCAAGAGCCCAGGCTGCTCCTGAGTGCTCACAGGTCATCTTTGAGCATGGGTGAGTAAAGGTAAAGGAATAGAGTAGAGAAGTTTCCGCTCGACGAGTGGAATAGTCTCTTTTCCATTATGGAAATGAGGAGAGTACCTGTTATTTAACAATTCCACTTAATTTCCTGGTGGAACAATTTTGAGTCATAGTAACTGTGTATCAATATCTGAGTTCATTGAATTTTTAAATTTCTCAACCAAACTCACCCTACTTCCTTATCACTTACTTTATTTGCCTGCTTGTCACTTTATGTTTTGGGGATGATTCATTGTGATACTTTAATGAATTATATGTCTTTAATGATTTCCCTGATTATGGCATTGCTGTCTTTAAAATATTTACTCCAATACTTTTTCATATAGGTGTATATTTATGTGATCAGGTGTTACTTGATTTTACAAAATGCCATGTGATCATTTATACATCAGTACCTGATATGGCTTCTTTGCTTTAATCAAAGCTGTGATCAGGAACTCCTTCAAACTGGCTGTTTTCTGATTGATATTGGTGGATTATTGAGTGACCAATACCTTTATTGTTAAAGATAATGCCAAAGCCCTAAGACAACTGAACAACAATTAGGTTTCTCTGCTCCAAAAATCCATGTATATAAAACAACACCGCCTGTGTAATTTACTTAAAGAAGAATGAAAGTCAAGGGGATCTTGGGAGCATACTGTGATTTGGTTATTGTCGGGGTAGTTCTCTACTATATTTAAAACATTTAAAATGCAAAGTAGTCAAATGTTATGTAAATATAATTCATATTAGAATAATATCTCCTCATATCAGTGTGATTTTTGATAGTTAGATGTCCTTATCACTAAAACTCAGATGAGAATTTCTTGGGATAGATGCCAGAATTTTGACACAGTTTTTTATTTGCCGTTAATTCAGAGAAATCTTCTCAAAGATAAATTAACACTAAACTGTGTTGTGTGTGTGTATGTGTGTGTTGTGATGAAATAGGTACATATTTTAATGTCAACTGGTTAAGACATCTGTTTGAAATATTAGGCAATATTATAGATAGGACCGGACAACAAGTTTAAAAAACATTTTCAGTTTTTAAGAAAGAAACTGTACATGTATGAATATATGTGCATACACACATATTCTTACATACTCACAAACAAAAATACAAAATAGAATATTATTCAGCTTTAAAAAAAGGAGATCATGCCATTTGCTATAATAAGGATGGAACTGGAGAACATTTATTCAGTGAAACAAGCCAGATACAGAAAAAAATACCACATGATCTCACTTATATATAGAATATTTTAAAATGTTAAATATATAGAATAAAACAATGGTTACCAGGGTTGGGATGGATGAGGGAGGAAATGAGATATGTGATATGACTAGATTATAGCTATTCTTCACACAAACACACACACACACACACACACACACACACAGGATAGCTGTGAGATGATGGATATGCTAATTTGCTTCATTATAACAAACACATTTACTATCTATATGTATTTCATTATGTTGTAAGCTTTAAATATATGCCGCAAAATTTATTAAAAATTAAATTAAAAATAAAAATTTCAAATTAGCAAACTCTTCAAAGTAGATTGTTACTGGGAATGACCGTTGACTGGCTAACAAACCTAGCCATTCAGTGGCACTTCTTGAAAACCCAAATGCACTCGTTTAATGCAGTGTTAGAATTCTAAACCAGGGAAGATAGCCGTGTGCCGCATACCTGATGTAATAGGCCTGGCGACAAGCCCTGAGGTCTCTCCAGCATCTTGGACCATAGCTTGGTGTTATCCTGTGAGCCAACTTTGAATGAAATCTGTTGGGTGTCATCTGTCCTAGAGGAAACCAGCACACACATCTTTAAGATGCTCTCTGGTTGCTGAAAGGCACCAGATTGACTACCCAGGAGGCGGCAGTAGCCTAGATTTTAAAGGCCATCTCTGCTCCCCTTGGCTTCAGTCAGGCAGTTTCCCCATCCTGTGCTACCAATATGCTTCAGAAGAAAGGGCAGCCAAAGAAGGATATTTTCTAGGCCCTTTCCCCGCTCAGAGCACCCCAATGAGGTGCCAACAGTCATGGTTTCTTTCTTTCTTTTTTTTTTTTTGTGTGTGTGTGTGTGCCCAAGGCCATCTGCTTGCTAAGTGTTGGGCAGTTGCCAACAGATTTTTCTCTCTGTGGCTACCCAGTTGTCATTAGGTAGCAGTGCTGTCTTTTCTCCATTCTAACCTAGCCATAAAGATCTTGCTGTAAAACTAACTCTCTGTGGGAGGCTGTTCTCCTGACATAGATTTATAAAAGTATAAGTTCAGGTATTTATTTATTCTGAGTCTTGTCTTCAGGATCTGAAAGACAAGAAAACCTTAATATTTAAAGGTTTGGTGCTAGTGTTTGGTGATATTTGGTGATAGTGTTTCTGAGAACTTTCACTTTGACCAACATCTCAGTAGGGTAAGAGATCTTAGATTGGTGTGGATAGAAACTTCTCTATGAGGTCAGTTTCTTCCCTTGCTGCTGGGCGCTGCTGAGTGGCACCATTTGTGTAGCTGGCCCAAGCTCAATGCCATGATAAGGACTCTCTGATCTCCTACCTCCAGCCCTTTGCCACCAAGCTGAAATTAACTATTGCCTTCTCTAAATTCATATATACCTGCTTCTTTTGCCCTGGTTTCTACCTTATATTTATGTACTTTTTCATTTTTCTCTTCTAAACTGTAATCTAGAAGAAGGGGGTCTTATATTTTTCATCCTTTTATTTTTACTATGCCTAGACCCCTGCTTTATGCACAAATTTCAAAGTCAAATCCAAATTCAAATTGTGGCATTTAATTGCTAAGGCTATGACTTTATCTCTTCTTCTTCTTTTTTTTTTTTTTGCGGTACCAGGGATGGAACCCAGGGACGTTCTACCTCCGAGCTATACCCTCGGCCCTATTTTTTATACTTTATTTTGAAACCAGTTCTCACGAAATTGCGGAGGGCCTCACTAAGTAGCTGAGGCTGGCTGCGAACCCGGATCCTCCGGTCTCAGCCTCCCAAGTACTGGGATTACAAGCGTGCGCTACAGCGCCCGGCTGACTTTATCTTCTGAGAGCACAGAAGAATGGCTAGAGATAAAAGCTCATTGCTCAGGCACTTTCTGGGCAGTTTATCTGTTTTTAATTCTTACACCAGCACTATGAATTCGATTCTCTTATAATTCCACTTTACAGGTAAGGAAACTGAGAAGTTGAGAACTCACAACACTTACACAGTGCCACACAGCTAATAAGTGGTGCATTCAGAATTGAATGGATAGTTATTTTGGTTATTTAGAGCAGACATATATTTCCTCACCTCAAACCTTGCTTTTTATTCATATTTTAAGTTGGAAAAACATAATTAAAGATGGAGAAAAGAGTCATTCACTAGGTTTATTTCAACTCAGAATTTTTATGAGAAACCAGTACAAATGCAAAGGCACTACATTTTGGGGGCACAATGAAATGGTTTTGATATGAAGTAGTTTTGATATGAAATAGTTCATTCTCAGTTTTTCTACTTCAAATCTTTGGTCCATTTTATAAATCAAAGTTTGAAGAGCTCAATAAACATTGTAGCACGACAGCTGCTTGACAGATGATATATTTGAAGTCTGAGTACACATTACCTGAAATTAAGACCTAGTCTGAAGTAATTTTCCTAGCAGAAAATAATTTTTATTAATATATTTTAGTTTTCATTAATATATTTTACTTAATCCAAGAGAATTTGCATTTTTGATGAAATATTTTGGGGGGAATTCAATAATTACTTTTATTTTATTTTATATTTTATTGTGGTACTAAGGATTGAACTCAGAGACATTCTACCTCCAAGCTATACCCCCAGCCCTCTTTTATTTTTCTACTTGGAAATAGGGTCTCACTAAGTTGCTGAGAGCCTTGCTAAGTTGCTGAGGCTGGCCCAGAACCTGCGATCCTCCTGTCTCAGGGGAATTTACTTTTTATATAAGTGTAAACCTCTTTCTTTCTTTGGTGCTGGGATAGAATCCAGGGTAACCTGGATGCTGGGCAAGCACTCTACCACTGGGCTACATCCCTAGCACAAACTTCTGTTTTGTATACAAGTTATATAAACATAAATCTTCTTTCTTACTGATTTTTATTGGTGTGTTGTAATTGTACACAAGATTCATAGTAATACATTCATATATGCACATAACATTTGGTCTGTTTTCCCCCTTTCCCTCCCCCCCCCGATTCTCTTCCATTATTCTATTGGGCTCACTCCTAAATTTAGAAAAACAAAAATATTATTCTGTAAGACTGTGACATTGGTAATTAACATGATTACTAATTTTTAAAAATTGTGGTGTTCATTTGTTCATTTCTAAATGACTATAGGGCTTTATTCGAACACTTTGGCTTCCAGATAAAAATTTGTTATTGAATATATAAAACTTTCCTGAAGTTGACACTTTATTATGTTGTTCCCAGTGGTGCCCAGTCTGATGGGTTGTTGGAATTATCTGGGGGGGTTTTGTGGTAGCTGTTCCCGGGGTGTTGCATTAAAGTTGCTAAATCACAGAACATTGTGATTTGGTAGTCCTATAGTAGATCCAGAGATATGTATTTAAATTGTATAAATTATTGATGCAATAATATATTCCTTATAATAAAATAACAACCACCATCTCACACATGAACAGTTAAAAACATAGTAAGATCAGAAGTGAAACGCACAGTATGTAGAAGACACATCTGCACTCCGAGGTTCATTGCAGCACTATTCATAATAAACAAGAAATGGAAACAAACTAAAAGTCCAAGAACTGATGAATGGATAAAGAAAATGTAGAACATATACACACATATACTATTCCGCCATAAAAGCAGAATGAAATTCTGTCATTTGCGATGACATGGATAGAATGAAGATCATTATGTTAAATAAAATAAGCCAGGCTCAAACAGATGAGTACCACATGTTTTCATGTGGAAGATAAGAAAGCTGGTCTCATAGCAGTTGTGAGTGTGCTGGCTACCAGAGGCAGCGCGGGGAGGAAGGGAATGTGTAAAAGTTGATCAGTGTGTACCAAGATACAGTTAGATAGGAGTGCTATTGCACAGTTGGATGACCAGAGATAATAATATGTACTGTATATCATAAAAAGCTGGGAGGAAAGATTTT
This sequence comes from Glis glis, assembly GCA_004027185.1. Classification (NCBI taxonomy): domain Eukaryota; kingdom Metazoa; phylum Chordata; class Mammalia; order Rodentia; family Gliridae; genus Glis; species Glis glis. Next base: position 27,686 of record PVJS01023686.1, read on the forward strand.
TGAATGCTTTCTCCATAAAGAAATGATAAATGTGTGAAGAAGGAGATATGTGTAATGTGATGTAAACATTAGACAATGTATACACATATTGGAATATCTCATAGTACACTATTAATATGTAGATTTTAGATTTTTTTATTTTTTATTTATTTTTATTTTTTTTGTGTGTGGTACTGGGGATTGAACGCAGGGGCGTTCTACTTCCGCGCTATTCCCCGGCCCTATTTTTTTTTTATACTTTATTTTGAAACTGGGTCTCACAAAGTTGCGGAGGGCCTCACTAAGGAGAGAGAGAGAGAGAGAGAGAGAGAGAGAGAGAGACGGAGACAGAGAGAGAGAGAGAGCTGAGGCTGGCCGCGAACCCGGATCCTCTGGTCTCCGCCTCCCAAAGTACTGGGATTACAAGCGTGCGCCACCACACCCGGCCTGATTTTAGATGTTTTATATATTAGTTAAAACATAATTTGAACTTGAAAAAGCAAAATAGCTTCTCACATTCTTCAGAATAAGAAAGTTCCAGGCACTCTATGTGCATAACTACATATACATTTCACCTTGTTTTATATGTAACATACAACAGAAAGATCTTTTAATGTTTTTCTCTACTGTATTCTTTTTGATGACCCAAAAATTTCCACTATATAGTTATTAAACAGTTTATTCAGTCAGTCCCTTATCATTAGATGTTTACATTTCTTATGAACTCACAAATAATATAGTCCCATTATCTATTTTTGTACAAATGAGAAAACATGTGTATAAGATTTCTAAGTATGGGATTGCTGGGCCAAGGGATTTACTTCAGTTTATGAGAGTTAGGAACTCAATTCCAAGTATGTCATTTCCCTGACAAATACTCAATACATAATTCTTAATAGATAAATAAGTGCTGGCCTCCTCTTTATGTTGCAAGAATGTCTAGTCCCATATAAGGCAAGATCCCTTTAAATTCAAATGAAGTCTTATTTTCTTTTTCTAATAAAGAGGGGTATTTTTTCAATTTTCTTTCTAAGTTTTTATTTTATACTTTTATTAGTGCATTGTAGTTATACATCATAGAGGGTCAGAGTGGTGCGGACACACATGCACAGGATGCTCAGTGCGTTTCCCTCTGGGCCCCACCCTGTTCCCCTCCCCAGACATGTTAGTGATATTGCTAATGATGCTTTCATATTTGAACTGTTTCCTTCAACAGTTCTCCTTTTCCCCCTCCCCCAGTCCCTTTCCATTATTCTACTGGTCCCTGTCTTCATTTACCTGAAGTTCTTTTTGTTTCCCATTTTCTCTCTGACTTTTACGTATGAGAGAAAACACAGGACCCTTGATTTTCTGAGATTTCACTGAGCATAATCTTCTCCAGTTCCCTCCATTTTCCTGCAAATGATGTAATTTTGTTCTTCTTTATGGCTGAGTAAAATTCCATTGTGTGTATATATACAAGTTTCATTATCCATTTGTCTGCTGACAGACACCTAGATTAGTTCTGTAATTTGGCTATTGTTAATTGTGCTGCTGTAAACATGACTATGCATGCATCACTATAGTATTCTGACTTTAATTCTTTTGGAAAGATACTGAGGAGTGGTATAGCTGGGTCATATGGGGGTTCCATTCCTAGTCTTTTTTTTTTTTTTTTGCGGTCCCGGGGATTGAACCCAGGGGCGTTCTACCTCCGCGCT